>CABFOV010000217.1:79897-111301 GCA_902141375.1 Timema poppense
TTTTTTTTTTTTTATGTTTTCCTAAGGCTCACGCTTACTTTAATATGATATAATATATAAGGTATTTTAACCTATATTTATTGAATACATAAATTTAGACTATTAAATATTTTGCAGTGAGTATATAATTATAATTTGAGATGCTTGAGGATTTTATTTCAGAACCTGATCCCATGTTTACATTTACGAAGCCACTTAGCAAACAGACAGACGGTTTCACTAAGCATGAGACATTCATGGAATGTACCGTCAGCAGCAGCATGGCCATTGTGGGATGGTACATAAACAACAAGAAACTGGAGGTACATGTTATCTTAGAATAAATAAGTGTTAATAAAAAACATTTCATTATGAGAAATTCTTAGTTAAACAAATATTAGGTTTCACCTTTCTTGCACAAAATACAATAGACCCTGCATTAAAATATTTATCTTCACAAAGAACTATCATAAATCATATCATGCTAGTCTGAAATATGATGTTATTTTATAAATACTTGAGAAGTTCTCCCCCTCTATATGAGTTCCAAGTTATCTCCAAACATATGCTGGAGCATTAAATGTATTAAATTTATTCTTAGTGGTGCTGAAAATTATTATTTTTAGCTAACTCCTTAAACATGAACTTTAAAGGTAAAGAATGTATACATAGGGCAGGCCTATGCTGTTGCTTAGCTGATGCATGTAGTTTATGTACCGTCACATTTACTAAAGTATTATAATAAATAGACACAGTTTTATTATTTAATCACTATTTTTTTTACAAACTTTACTACCACTCCTAGTATTCTTCAAAATCTGATCATAGCCTCTATTCATCAATCTTGGTTAACTCTGGACACAAAGGTGACCTGGTGGTCTAGGGGTAAGGTGTCGGACTTCCGTGCTGGGGATCCGGGGTTCAATCCTCGGTCTCGGCACAGATTTATCTGATTACCAAACCCTTCCGTCACCTCTGACAAGACATCTTGTGAATGTGGGGAATGCCAGGCCTCCAACGTTGTTCGGATTCCACGTTAAACTGTAGGTCCTCCATTTAATCTCACAATCACCCTACCATTACACATTAGCATAAGTGCATACAACCCGAATGGGTAGTAAGACGCGGTGCTAATAATAATAATAATAATAATAATAACTCTGGACACTGATTAAATTTGAATTGTTAAAGTGTTTACCAGAACTCCTAAAGATAAATAAACAAAAACAAAGGCATTCTAGAACACATTCAGCTCATTCAAAATAATTCAAGTATGAGAACTAACCAAGGTTTATGAATAATGTTAGGGGGAGTTAGAAGATGTAATACTTGGAGGCCCCATGAGGTTAAGCGGGGATATTATTGCCCCCTCACCCTCTCAAATAAAATAAGCAGGCACCTCTCTTTGAGACAGTGTATGTATTGTTAAGATTAAATAAAGTACCCAAACTATACAATTGCTTCAACTAAACCCATATTCTTGCCCAATTGGCTCTGGAGAGGAAGTACAGTAAATGCATTTGAACCCCTGTGCTGATTAAAGACTACATATTAGACCTGGCACTAATAGATTATGATTATCAATGCTAAGAGTTGTGTGTTGTGTGTAATGTAGGTCAGCATTTGTTAAGATAACTAATTTAGTTATGGAATTGACTTTTATATAGAAAGTGTGCATCATACAATTCAATAAATAAATTAATAATATGTATGTCCGGATTTAATAATAAATGCCATCTGACTGTTGATTTAGCAAAGTGATAATGTAATGTACTTTGAGTTGTTAAGTCAAGTTTTTAATCCTGACCGTATGTACAGGAATTATTTTCCCACAGTGTGTATTTTTATATCTCTCCAGCTGAATAAAAGTTCGAGAGGTTTCCAATATCCTACTCTAATTGACCTGTTTCCTTAAATTCGCCAAATTAAGGCACTATCAAATGAAATTTTACTAAATTTTATTAAATCATAGAAAAACACATTATTGACTTCTGTACTAGGATAGTTTTGATATTTGAATTAAATAATGATATGTTCAAAAACAGACCTTAGGTCTGCCAATTCAAATAATTACTGACAACTATTACAAACTCTAACTAATATCATGTGATCTTATATAAGCAATTAGTTGCTAATCTTCTAATAGGAGCATGAGTTTCAAAGCTCCTTCCAGTGTCTCAATTCCCAAATATAGACGTAATGGGACAGTGGCCTAATGCTTCTCCAAATAGTTTATTAGTTTATCATCCAATGAATTGACTTCACCGACGATGGATTCACTGTCATTTCAACTAAAATAATAGTTATTTACTATCCAATACTTTGTGTATTTGAGATAGAAAGCTTTTATCAAAATATTACATAATAGTAAACAATACAAACCTCACTCTTTGACATATCATACAAATACCCTACTACAATGCTACTCCACATATTATTCATGTCAAGATTAGTGTTTTAATCTAAAACCAACTTTTGCTAATGCATGTTATTTTGATCCCCAGGAAGGAGATAAATACGAGATCGCCAAAGAAATGTCTGGCGTGTGTAGACTCACAATCAAAGACTGTACTCTGGAAGATAGTGGAGAGTACACGTGCCGAATTGAAAAACAAAGTGACAAAACATCAACCAATGTTACTATCATTGGTAAGATCCAGGATTTTTTTAAATCATAGAATCTTACTACCCGGTCAGATTCTACGCATATGTACTAATTACACTAGTGTGTTAGGGATGTGGATGGTTGAATTTAGAGGAAGTGTTCTCACAATTGTGTGGAGGGAGAGTGGAACACCATTTAGGAAAAAACACCCTCAGTAGACCCAACCGGAATTGGAACCCCAATTTTCCCGTCATTGGCAGTCCGTCTAAAACAGGAGAGACGCCTTTTAGCATGCGGCAACAGAAGCGGATATACTCTAATCTTTTTTTAATTGATATTGTATATCACTGCATCTTACGACCTAATCAGGTTGTACGCATATAATATAATCACTCTAATGGGGTAGGGCTGAGGAAGGAAGTATTTTAAAGGTGATTTACCTGAATTTGTGTGGAAGTATAGTAGAAAACCATTTAGGAAAAAACACTTCAGTAGATTCGACTGGGTTTTGAACCCTAATATCTCAGTCATCAGCAGGCCAGTTTAACACTATAGAGTGACGCATCATGCGGGCTATGACATAGTAAATTTAAACTTAATTTTTGGGTGGTTTAAGAAATCATTTATTGTATGTAAAAAAATTACAAGAATTTTCTCTTTTCCAAGTAAATATGATGCTTGTATTAAATGGTATTGATGTGTGCACTATATTAAACATAATCAATAACGTTCCAAAACGAAAAATAAGTAATTTTAATTATGTTTAAAATATTGTTTCGAGTTGGACAAAAAGAAATTATTTAAAAAAATGAAATAGTATGAGAAAACTTAAGTGTACGTTATTTTAAATGTAATATATAACAGGTAATTAAAGATTTTTACATTTATAACAAAACTGTGATCTTTTACAAGTGTTAGCAACCCAAAGCCTAAACATGATTTTCGAACTGTCATCCAGGTAAAAACCTATCGTGAACGGACTTTAGTTAAAATTGACCACATTTCCAATGCTATTTATTAATGATATGCACCATTCCTTAGTTGTACGTTTATGTATGCCGATGTGTAACTATTATTAGAATCCTGGCTAAAAATTCAGAGGATATGTTAGAATTAATGATATATCGAGACAGCGATGAGTGTTTTTTTTTAAGTTAATTCTATTATTTCTTCTCGTTTAGAATACCCTTACAAGTTCGTGAAGGTGTTGAAGAGCCAGCAAGTGACTGAGAAAGACACCATCACCATGCTCTGTGAATTGGATGATGCAGGCGGTGATGTCAAGTGGTTTAAGAACAACGAGCCCGTCAAACCAGATAAGAGGTAAGCCAGATATACGAGTATAAGTTGAGGGTAGTACTTGCAAGATTTAGAGACGTGAATCTTTGTCCGAATCCTCCGATATTGCATGAACGGACCAATCTGATTTGTCATTTTTGTACAGTTTGACTGGCAGGGATAGATCAACAGAAGAACGCATGTTGAGTGTGCTTCACTCTTTCTTGTGGAGTTGGTACTTCTGACCAGATTAACTGGGAAGCAAAGGAGATTTAAAAGGGTGGTTTTCATCCTCTCTCCAATTGAACAAAAGTATTTACTCTAAATCACTCCGGGAATTCTATTATGATTACATTATGACATCAATCACCCTAGTTTCAAATATTTTTATAAAAAATCAGTTCAAATTCTCTAGTTATTTAACAAATACCATCTGAATGCCTACATCCTTGACTTTGATGTATAATGCCATAATGCAAATCCTATCTAGGTTGATATGTTATTATGTTAACGATTTCCATAATTTTTTTCAAGTCAATGCTGATATATTCAATTAAACTCTCACTACTCAAATGCCACCCTTTGACTTTTTATTGTGAATTATTAGTACAAACAGATAGAACACACAGATTAAAAATATTATTTTTAGAATTTCTCCTTTAAGGGGTCTTCCTCGATTAATTTTTGGCATTTACTTCGGAATACCGGAACTGATTGGGCTGATCCATATTAATTCAGAGAGAAATAAAATGTTATCTTAAACATATTTTGGTAATAATCTATAAAACATTTGCAGAATTAACATTAGCAAATTGACAAAGTTTTGTTTAATACCATTATTAATTTATCATCTAGGCCCAAAACTATTATGTTATTTTAGTCATTCAGTTGGCCAGTGGAAGCTACTAAAGCAGGGGCAAATCATCCATTGAGAATTCCCCTAGAAATTCAAATGTCTTTGTTTAATATCTATCACAGGAGAAGTTTTTAAAATTAAAAAAATAAATTAATAAAAACTTTCTATAATATAATGTTATTAGAGATTAGTTAATGATAGTACAAGAAAATTTAGTTTTTGCTTGGTGAGTTTTAAATGGACTATGTAGTCACAAATCACGAGTACATACAAATAATAATTGAAAGTATAGAACATAAAATTTATGTTAAATAGCGCTTATTAGTCAAGCCAGACATAAGTTTGTTAGTGAATGTTACTTAAACTTAGCGAAAAGGACTTCTACCTATTAGTCATTTATACTAAAGCAAATGGCTGTTACCTCAAAACGCTCATACATTTTGTATTAGTTATACCTTTTTCACTTTAAACATTAGTTTAAACTATTTTTAATAATAAACTTTTCATCATAACTATCATAAAATAATAATAATAGCCACGCTATAGCTTAATATAAAATTCCATATCTTTGATGTCAAGTTATAAACACCATGACATCATTTTCACAGGAGTGTCTGACCATAAGATTGTAAGATTTAAAAACTATTAGAGATTAAGGCGGAAAGAAGACCAGTCAATTAAGCATATTTAGAACACGGTCTAATATATTCTGGTCTGGCTACTTTCTAGTTCCATTGATCAGAAAGTTGTAAGATGGCAAACAAGGTCAGCTTATGTGTGTCTCGATTCATATTCATTTGAGTAATTATAATGGGTGTTAAATGCTTGTTAAAGAGTATTCTTATACAATAACTTTAGTAAAATGGGTGACCTGGCGGTCTAGGGGTAAGGTATCAGACTTCTTTGCTGGCGGCCAGGGTTCAATCCTCGGTCCCGGCAAAGATTTATCTGATTACCAAACCCTTCCTTCACCTCTGACAAGACATCTTGTGAATGTGAGGAATGCCAGGCCTCCACCGTGGTTCGGATTCCACGTTAAACTGTAGGTCCTTCATTTCATCTCACAATCACCCTACCATTACACATTAGCGTAAGTGCGTATAACCCGAACGGGTAGTAAGACGCGGTGCTAATAATAATAATTTAGTAAAATGGTCTTATTAGTAGTAGTAATTTTGACTTCACAGTTGTGTGTTATTTTAAACTAATATCAAATTGAAAAACTGTATACAGTGCACTATGGCGTACAAGTTGACTGTTGCCATTATTGTGGACTTGCAAGTCTTGGTGCTGGAGCAAGTAAAGGAGACCTTGAAAAATAAATATATTATTTCTCTTCTTGTCACTTGTATTATGCAGGCTGTGACACACGATGTTGTAGAAGAAATAAATTAATTCACCCTTCTTATTCTATATTCAATTGAACAAGAATTTCACCAGCAAGAAAGATACTTGATAAGGAGTTTTATAACATGAAACGGGAGATTGCCACAAATAAAGACGATCTGGAACCATATCAAATTCAACACAGTGTTCTTGTTTTTGGACTCCCTAAAAGAGCTGGTTAAACAACAGATGTTTTAGTGTTGGACGTAGTTCACAACAAACTGAATATTGCTAATATAGGCTTGGACGACATTGAAATAAGTCATTGAGTAGGCCCAAAGAACTCAACCCAACATCATCCTACTATTGTTAAGTTGGTGTCCTACAGAGAGCGCAGCAAGGAGATTCAATGTATGATATTATTTTAGAGCACAGAAAATAACTATGATAAGTATGCTCTAAGAAAGTTAATTATCTTTTCATTCCACATACCGCATGCTAAGCACATCCACAAAAGCTATTCTTTATTCATATAATGTGCCATTGAATTAAGTCTTCTTTAAATTCAAGGAAAATATCTTAATAATTTGGTAACGATAAGAACTGCCTCGAATTTTCAACCAAGGTATAACTCTTAAGATATATTGATCTGGCTATTCTTTAGTTTCAGTGTACAGCTATATGTATTTTTATCTGTGTAAAATTTTAAGGCCCTTTCTCTCTTATATTGATCTTAAATATTGAACTTAATAAAAGTATATTTTTATGTCTCCGATATTATATGAATATTATTCTAAATATGCGCGTGTGTGTGTATATATATATATATATATATATATAATATTCCAGAGCCACACACACACACACACCCACACATACACACACATACACACACATATATATATATATATATGTGTGTGTGTGTGTGTGTGTGTGTGTGTGTGTGTGTGTCTTGAATATTAAACTTAATAAAAGTATGCTTTTATGTCTCCGACAATATATGAATATTGTTCTAAATATAAGTATATATATATAATGTTTCCAAATATAATGATGATGGTTATTCCTTTTATATTCTTGAGATTATACTTCATTGATCTTCAAGAGTTTATAATGAACGCAATATTTTTTGACCTTGGTATTAGAAGTCAAATCAAAATAAAATGCATGAAACCAACAATTTTAAAGCTTTTGTTTATTCAGTTTAAGTATGTTATCTTGGCAATGTTGTGAGGAATGATATCAATCCTAACTTATATCCGGTAGGTGGGGATTCCAGTTCAAAGTGATATTCTTAGATGATATTTTCAATAACTGGCATTTAATTTTTATGTATTAACATAAATTAACCCTAAATATCCTGTTCCTGTGGGTCATATACTTAGAGACACTATAATTGTGTTTAGCTAATTTATTACAAAATAAATAACGATTTAATCTAATATTGTAAACTTTTCCCGATTTAATGGGGAAATAAATTATTCTTTATGAATTTTTCCATAACCCCCACTCACGCCTCCCGCCCTTCTCCCCTACCCACGCCTCCCACCTTACATTTCAAACAATTTAATATGTCATTAAAAACAGGTAAATGCGTAGGCCTAATAACTGGAATTCTAAAATTTATTGGCCATCAAACAACTAAGCCTTAACATTTTGGTTGTATTGAATTGAATGCTTGGTTGATAATGTTGCTGCATACTGTATTTTTATTAGGATCTTAATTTTAATGTTTGTGTGTGTAGGACATTAGACACAATAGTTAGAATTTAATTTGTATATTCTAAGGTATATCTAATAAAGTGATTTTAAAACTAAATTATCACCAAATTGGAATAGCTAATAAAGCTTTTTTTATTATCTTAAAATTATGTTTAGTGTTAAGAGGATAGTTAACATTAATTTAATATATATTATGTGTATATAAAATATTGCTATGGATTAGAGTCAACCACATCAATGATACTATAGTCGAAATTCAGTCATTTTCAGTTAAAACGTATAAGGTAAATTAGCACAAATAAATCATTCATGATTTGTTTCACATCAAATTACAAGTTGAGGTTAGAAATTCATTTTGATATAATGGATATTTCATAGTTATCGACATTATGGTATCATTCTTTAAGTAAAAAGATATAATTGGGTGATCTAACGAGACATGACACAAAATACATAATATTGCATTCATGGAACTTTAAAATGTCTTTAATAAAATTTAATAATAATAATAATAATAATAATAATTGTTTCATGTTTGAATCCTTAATGGGACATCTTGTTAATAATTAACAAGCGGAAGAGTGGTTTGGTATCAACTCTTTATCAGTTATTTTTGTTAGTACATTATTCTAATTCTTAACACATTCCCATTTAGGTATGGTGGTATAATATACGATTATATATCTTCTATTTTAAGGGTCCAAATTATTAAGGATGGCAGGAAAAGGAAATTGGTGATCAAGGACTGCAAAGTAACAGATGCAGGAAATTTCACTTGTGAGAGTAATGCTGATAAGACTGAGTGTGAGATCATCATACAATGTAAGTCTTGTTTTAGTTCTAGAATTACATGTCTTTCAATTATGATATCATTGTGCCTTTAATTTTCAAATAGTAAAATAAGCTAATAAAACAAATTATATTTGAATACAATAATTAACGTTTCAAAAATATGGAAGAAAGAAACGTTATACATTTAAGTAAGTATTAAGGACAGGTCCATTGAATACGAAGGAAGAATAACCCTGAGCATGTGACCATCCCTCAATAGTTGATTGTTAGAGCATTTACACGCTATTCCATGTTCGATTCCCATGTACAGATATCAATTTTTCTATTTATTCTTCCAAAAACTGTTTAAAAGCAAGGTTTATAAGCCAAATTAAATAAGTTGATCCTTTTAACTTCATGTTTTGCTATAAATCTATTTATGACCAAAAATAATTTAATCCATATAATCATTAGTGGTTATATCAACCGCGATTCATATGTTGTCCCGGCTCAACAGGACTGTACTAGAAATATAATCTATTCTCTTCATTATCCATTTGACCAATCACAAACCCAATCAGTTAGTGGGCAAATATTTTTTAAATACCTCTAAAGAGAAACTTGGATACTGAAAGGAGGAAACAATGTACAGTATTAGCTTAGTCTTCTCAAGCCCTGCTTGCTTTGGTAGCAAATTACCAGTCGCCATTGAGTAACATAACATTAAGTATTTCTGATCATTCTTTGTCCTGGCTGAAAGCACAACACTTTCGGTGGATAGTGTTATTATCCCATGCCTAGTGAAGGACTAATGGTGGCAGACAAGATGCAGATCATAGTCTACTAAATTAGAAGTTTAAATTCATCTGATTCTAAAGATAGAAAAGTCAAATTTATAAAGTATTATTAAGTAATATTTAGAAACGTATTTGTTAACTTTACAGAATTTCAACGTAATATAGTTTTTAAATACCTAGTAATAATGTGTAACAGACACGTGTAGCCCACTTAAGGTATGGGTGTAGGGAACACGAGTTAAAGGTGATGATTTGGCAATTTTTATTTCAAAAGTTTTCTTTAATTGTTTACCTAAATAGTTATTTATTATTTGTCAAGGGTGTCCTGGAATATATTTACTCTTTTTCCTCTTTATTTTGATAGTGGTAAATATTCAAGAACTGTTGATATCACCTTGTGAAGAAAATTAAGACTTATATTTTTACTGGAGCAATATTTTATTTATTTTGGCCAAAATGTGTTGCTATTAGAATTGCAAAAACACTGCCCAAAACTAACTTCCACTTTAAAGTCGATAGTGGTAAATTGATAAATTTAAATTTTTCTCAACAAACCCAATTATTAATGTATTTATATTATACTTAAATTACAAGATAAGCCATTCTTATTGGGTCAATCATACATACGAAATAATGTCATTAAACTTGCTCTCTTATTTTTATCACTTTTGATACCATATCCTTACCTTAATATGTTTAGTTGCTCTACTATAGATAAACACACTGAACTTGAAGCATAGTCGTGACCCCATCTCATTTGGTTACAAGTAATAAGGTTTATATACTTAATATTAATCCACACAGATGGTTATATATTATTTTCTCTTTCATGTTTGTCTCTTACATTAAATAAACCATTTCATAACCTTTCATTTGAAATCTTAGTAAAACCATAAAACACAGTCTAGTGAGAGCTATTTGTTTTTTGTAGATATGAACCGCTTCAACAAGAAGTTGAAGGATACAACTGTTGTGGAGCGAGAGAAGCTTGTACTAGATGTGGAACTGCAGGATCAAACGGCTCCAGCTAACTGGTTCTTTAATGGAGAGCCGATTCAGGAGTCTGACAGGTTTAAACATAACTCCTTTTATCTTATACAATATAACAAGAATTCACAATAATTTATATAGGTCTAAATTTAGAAGAAAAAATATTTTACCAGTAATTATTATATTCCTCTAAGCAAAGTTTATTTACCTCTGTATGGAAATGAAATATTTATTTACTCTAAGATACAGAGCTTTGATAACTCTGAAATGTTATTCACAATTATAGTAAGGAAAACTGAGCTTTGTTTAGTTATATTTCAATCCGCTTCCCTAGCTGCATGGTCTAGGGTGCTACTCTTGCGATAGACTAGAGTTCTTGTGATGGGGAGATCGAGATTCAAATCTCGGTCAAGTGTGCAGAGTGTTTTTTTACAAAGTGGTTTTCCACACTCCCTCCACCCAAATGAGAGTACAGTTCCTCTAAATATAACCATATTAATCCCTAAAAACCACTAACGTAATTAGTACATAAGCGTGTAACCCGAACTGGTAGTAAGACTTGATGCTAAAAAAAATATTTAATATTAAATTTTAATCTAATAATTAATAACTTGGTCTCATTAAATCATGCACTTGCCTTAGGGTCGAGATTAAAAATCTGGGTGGAGGAAAACACCAGCTTGTTTTCAAAGGTGCTACACTTGATGACAGTGGAGATTTCATGTGTGAGTCTGGAAAGATGACGTCATCATGCAAAGTTGTGGTCAAGAAGGGAGAAAGTAAACCAGTCATTAACTTTCCAAACACAGTTGATGGACCTTGCAGTAAACCAATCATATTTGATGTACCCTATGTTGGTAGGTGGTTTGGTAGAATATATAAAGCAACAATATTTAAAAAATAATATCTCACATTTCAATATTGTGCATATTTTCGGATACTCATAGATAATTTGAAAAATAAAGTTCACACAAAATTATTCATAAATTTTATTTACTTATAGGGTGTAATCAGTTGGGACTATATAGAACTAGCTAAAGATAAGGATAGGTAACTACTTTTGTAATTGAGGCAATGAACTTTCGAGTTACCAATGCCATAGAGAAAGTACTTATGTGTCTTGCTATTTTATAGATATTGAAGTAAAGCAATTACTAACTAATCAGAAAATAAATCCAATATAAAACTTTTATTATCATTAAACTATTGTCATAAAAATGTACCATAGAAACTATATGTAAAATAATTTAATAGGAAATTTTGTTGAACTATTGTAACATTAATCTACAGATGTAACTTTTATTTTTTTGTCTTAAGCTAATTCTTAAATAATATTTTGTTCAATCACGTTTGGAGAACTACCAAGTATACATGAAACTCAAACTAATCTCTATAGATGACACCAATAATTATTACTGTCAAAGGGCACACCGTTTACCCATAAAGTTTGCAGACTAAACCTGAATGATTAAACTATGGCCCTTTTCCTATGAGTTACACCATCGTTTAGACATGCAACCTTTCATGTTAAAGCAGGGTACATGAACATTTTTACTATCACTTTATAATTTTCGATCAAAGTTCCAATATATCAATTTTTGTGAATAATGATTAGAAATAAATATATTTACTAGTTAATTAGTTGTATATAATAAATACAATTTAATACATGTACATTTTATTATATTTTCTTAAAAAGAGAATCTTAAATATACGCCTATACTGTTAGTAAATGTATTGACCACTATTGGCATTTTGATACATTATATGAGTATGGAATTAGTCATATTGCTACTCATGTACACAGGTTCATTCCATGCTATGAGCTTTGGAGATATAATATTATACTATTGTCTAGCAAGCAATCTCTCTTATTTATCAGTCTCAAATATAGTTTGTTTAGTTGGAAATGCATTTAGGATTTGTCAAGAAATAAAATGTATTGGATTGCACTAATAGTCAGTTGTTATGTGATTATCTTGGAGTTCAAAATATTTTAGAATTTGGCCAATTTACATCCACCAAATAAAAACGACTTAGATAAATCTGTGCCTTCTTACAGTGGATGGCACCAGACAGTCACAAGTTGAAGCTAAGCTCATCAAGGATGGCAAAGCCTTACCTCTCAAAGAAGTTGAAATTATTATGGCTGAAGATAAAGCCACATATAAGTTCAAAAAACCAGTTCGTGAATTATCTGGACAATATCAACTTAAAATCTCAAATGCACAAGGAGAGGCAGTCCAAAATATTAAAATTAACATGCAAGGTAAGTAAGACACTAAGTTTTATGCGAGAAATAAAATAATGATTACTAATCAATTCATATTTATTTGATTCACAACTTCATTTTGTACCATACATATATGTCTGGAGATGTACTTTTGGGATACCATAGTTGATTAAGGGTAGTTTCTTTAAAGGCAAAAAGAAAAAAACGCGATTTTATTAAAATCGGCTCAAACGATTTTGATTAAATTTCATTTCTAAGCATGGATCAATATTAAAAACAAAATGGATACTCTCACTTATCATAAAAATGAATTTAAGGACACCATACTGATGCATAAATTCTAATATTTTATCATACCTATGTAATTCTTTGAGATATGAAATTACTTATCATTGTAAATATGCAGGACTACACATGTTAAAAATCTTTTATTTGAGAAATATTTTTATAAAACCAATAGTTTTCAAGCAATACGCAAATATGTATAATTCTTAATTTAACGAACACTAAAGGTTAAGTATTGAAAAAAAAAAAAATCTCGATATGTTGATTGATGTCAACGTTACACGACCCACCAAACCCAAAAAAGTGTTTTGTGCAATACCGTCTGCCTGTGTATCTTTCTAACCCTTAAAAAAAACTAGTGTAACTAAAGTACGAAAAGGGAAAAAATCGATTTTATCAAAATTGGTTCAAACGATTTTGATTAAAATTCATATTTAGGTGTTGATTAAGATTATTAACAAAATGTCGATTTTTATTTTCCCATGAAAATGACTTTTAGGATACCTTACGGATGCAGAAATTTCCATATATCCTCAACTTTTTGAGATCATTGAAAATTGTAATTATATTAAAAATAAAACACTTTTATTTTAAATAGATTTTTATAAAACCTATAGTTTCTACGATGTTGGCAGATATGTTAATACAATTTTTTGAGCTTTAGTTGTACAGAAATTGCTGGGCAAAGTAGTGATTGAAATACACAATATATATAAACTATTGCTAACACAATTTATAGCACGACCGGTACAGCGCTTGGCTGGAATATGACTAACGGTTTACTATTTGTAAATGCTTTGTAAGAGTAAATTCATAAGACATCTGTCGGCGTTATAGTGAACTACAAATGTAAACAAACATGAACGTTTTGACGGTAATAAATGAACTCCAACACCGCCTCCTCCCCACCCTCTTTTGAGTCCAAAAGATCAATAGGTAACAATCAAGCATGTAAACCCAATTCATTGACACACTTCTCGTGCCAGCTACCATATCCTCATTGGATAGATATTTAAATCTTAGTGGGTGATCTTGGAAAGCTTGTCGAATAAAATAAAACTTTATGTCTATATGTTTCAATCTTGAGTGTAAGACGGGGCTATGTGCCAATTTTCCAGCTGATTGATTATCATTGAAAATAATGATGTTCGACAACTCCTTTAAACTAAGTTCTTGCATAAAGGTCATCAGGAAGATTGCTTGCTTCGCAGCTTCGGTGAGCTTCATATATTCTGCCTCGGTTGAAGATAAAGCAACGGTTCTCTGCTTTCGTGAGCACCATGATACCATGAAAGTGTAACCTGTATAGGACTTTCTGTCAGTGTCGGGACGGGTACTGATGGCGATGTACATGAGGGCTCCAATCAACTCTCTGAATGGATATTGCTTTGTTTATTCTGTGTTAGTGGAGGAAGAATCAAACTTGACCCCGGATGATATCGGTGTCTTCGCTGGTTTGCAGTCATCTAACCTTAACTTATGTAAGACATCCCTGATGTAGCCACTCTGACATAACATGACTTTGTCCTTGGATTGGTAATTTATAGCTACAAGGTCCTTTACATCAATATTTGTTTGACAGTTCATCTTTAATGTCTCTGGTTCGCTCCGGTTTTCCATAAGCGATCACGATGTCATCAACATAGATGAGCACATAGACTGGGTGTTTAATTCGACTATCGACGTACACGCATGGGTTAGATTTTGTGGGTTGCAACCTGATGGATTTCAAGGTCGCACTTAATTTAGCGTGCCACCATCGACCAGCTTGATGGAGCCCGTAAATTACCTTCCGAAGTTCACAGACTCTGTTACCGGATTTCAGTTTATTAAGCATGTATTTTGCTTTCCCAACAATGCTGTCGTCATTTTCAGTCCTAATCATCTTTTGTAGTGCCTCAACAAGCAAGTCTGGCTGTTCCATGAATGTTAGTGTGCCGATGTCACCATTCAGATAGGCCGTTGTAATGTCAAGCTGTGAGACTTTTAAGTTGAGCTTAGCTGACAATGCCATGAGTAATCGAAATGATTCGATCCTGGCAACTGGAGCAAAAGTGTCCAAAAAGTCGATTCCTGGTTTTTGGGTGAAGCCTCTTGTGACCACCCTTGCATTCCTTAGAAGTCACGTTCCATCAGGATTATACGTGTTTCGGAGAGCTTCCCTACAGTCAATCACTCTATCGTTGGTCGGTCTATCAACGATCTCCCAAGTGTTGTTGACGACCAAGCATCTGATCTCGACATAGATTGCATCGAACCATTCCTCGCGATCTGGCCCCTTCATGGCACTGTCGATATGAATCTCCGAGGCATTTATTGCAACTGGGGCATTATGAAACGATCCATCTTTCCTGTTACATTGAACATTTGTTGTGCTCCATAGTTTATTGAGATGATGCAGTGTTTGAATGCTCAGTATCTTTACCGTATGGCGAATCGTTGTTGAGAGCAAGGTTCTGATCGGCCCGGTTGGCCGCGGGTTGGTATATTTTAGTGGGGCGATCCCTTTTCCGGTACGCATTAACTTTGGTCTTCCGGGTCCTCGCTCGGCCAGCATGTTGACAGGATATTTCTTCTTCTTGAAGAAAGTCTCCAGATGTGTGTTCGGGCCCAGGCTTGGCACAGAATCTTATGTCCCTGTTAACGCGGATTTTTCGTTTACTTGGTAGCCATACCCGGTAGGCCTTGGAACAGTCAGAGTAGCCGACAAAGACCCCTTTCTTACCTTTGGGCTTGAACTTTCCTTTATTGGGAGACGTGTCGAGGATGATGGCTTTCTTCCCGAATATACGAAAATGTGAGATATTTGGCCGTCTTCCCAACCATCTTTCGTATGGAATTCCTTCAGACAACCCTTTTGTTGTGCATCGATTTCGGATGTGATAGGCTGTCACTATGGCTTCAGCCCAAAACGACAGTGGCATTCTGGACTCGAGTAGCATGCATCGAGCAGCCTCAACCAGAGTTCGGTTCTTCCTTTTCCGCAACACTATTCTGTTGTGGGGTGTGCGGAGTTGTTAGACGTCGTTGGATGCCTACACGTTTGAGAATGGAATCCATTTAATCGTTGTAGTATTCTTTGCCATTATCCGATTGAAGAGCTTTTATCTTATGCCCTTTCTGATTTTCGGCTAGATTCTTGAATTCAATGAACTTCTCAGTGACCTCTCCCTTGTGACGAAGGAAGTAGACTTGACACCATCGACTGTAGTCGTCTATGAAGGTTATGAAATAACGTGCGCCACCTTGAGATTCTTCTCTCATCGCCCCGCAGACGTCTGAATGGATTAACTCCAGAAGCTCTTTTGAGGTTACCTCTCGTTTGGTGAAGGGAGTTGATGTTATTTTTCCTTCTAGACAGGTGGGACAGTTTTTTAAGTCAGTCGGGTCATTGAATTTTAAACCGATCACACATTGGTTCTTGAGAATATTGACCATGACCCTCGAATTCAAATGACCAAGTCAAGCGTGTATAATTTCTAATTCACTTTTTAGAACTTTTGATCCTGTGTCCATGCACGCTTGCAGATCGCTTTCACATAAGTAGAATAAGTCACCAATTCTATTCGCAACAACTTTAATTGGCCTCCCTGTGTCCTCTCTTTTTGAAAAAAAAACGCATTTAAAGTTTAGTTGTGGTTTTTGTTTACGTTTCTGTTCGGATCCAGCACTACTGCTCGTACCACATTTAGGTCGGTTTATGAACTGTTTTCCTGACTTGACAAATATGGCGGAACTTCTGTTTTCCTGAGCACGCACGTTATGTTCTTCCAAGACTTTCTCTTTCAACGTTTCAGCGTCAGGTAAATTATTACGAGACTCGATTACGCATCGAAAGTTGTCATAACTGCTGGGAAAACTATATAGCAGCATGATCATCAACAGGTCGCTTATGTACACTTCAATTACTTGCAGCTTATCCACACCGTCAAAAAATCCAGCGAGATGTTCAGTCACATCGTCGCCATCTTGCATCTTGTGTTGTGTGAGACGTTTGAGCAATGTTGCAATGGATTAACTCCAGAAGCTCTTTTGAGGTTACCTCTCGTTTGGTGAAGGGAGTTGATGTTATTTTTCCTTCTAGACAGGTGGGACAGTTTTTTAAGTCAGTCGGGTCATTGAATTTTAAACCGATCACACATTGGTTCTTGAGAATATTGACCATGACCCTCGAATTCAAATGACCAAGTCAAGCGTGTATAATTTCTAATTCACTTTTTAGAACTTTTGATCCTGTGTCCATGCACGCTTGCAGATCGCTTTCACATAAGTAGAATAAGTCACCAATTCTATTCGCAACAACTTTAATTGGCCTCCCTGTGTCCTCTCTTTTTGAAAAAAAAACGCATTTAAAGTTTAGTTGTGGTTTTTGTTTACGTTTCTGTTCGGATCCAGCACTACTGCTCGTACCACATTTAGGTCGGTTTATGAACTGTTTTCCTGACTTGACAAATATGGCGGAACTTCTGTTTTCCTGAGCACGCACGTTATGTTCTTCCAAGACTTTCTCTTTCAACGTTTCAGCGTCAGGTAAATTATTACGAGACTCGATTACGCATCGAAAGTTGTCATAACTGCTGGGAAAACTATATAGCAGCATGATCATCAACAGGTCGCTTATGTACACTTCAATTACTTGCAGCTTATCCACACCGTCAAAAAATCCAGCGAGATGTTCAGTCACATCGTCGCCATCTTGCATCTTGTGTTGTGTGAGACGTTTGAGCAATGTTGCTTTGCGAGCGGGCCCCTTTGATGCGTAGATTGATTCTAGTTTGATCCATACACCGCGTGAAGTAACGCATCTCCGAATAAATTTTAATTCAGATGGATTGATGGACAGGATCAAATCAGCTTTTGCCTTCTGATCGGATGCTAGCCAAGCTTTGTGTGCGACTTGCGCGGCAACAAGCACCGCGTTTTCGCCAACCACTTCGGGTTGTGGTATTTCTCCTGACACATATCCCTATTTATCATTTTTATTAGTAAGGCTTCGGCTAGTATTTTCCATGTATAGTAGTTGTCGCGTGACATCTTGAGTCGTGTTGAATGCGTCACGTTCGCGTGCGCCATTTCGTGACTAATGGTTTATTATTTGAAAAAGCTTTTTAAGACTAAATTCATAAGACATCTTTCGGTGTTATAGTGAGCTACAAATGAAAAAAAAAATGAAAGTTTTGACGGTAATAATTGAACTCCAACAGGATACTACTTAAGTTTCAATAAAATAATCCTCTAATGTCATAGAGTAAGTAAGTATGTAAGGAAGACTCTTAGAAATTTGAGGTTCCCTTTTCTTTTGACCTCTTAGGGAACATTTTTGTACAGCAATGATCAATCTATCATTTTAGACTCATTAGTCAACATTTATCTTTTTTATTGGTCTTAATCTATAAATGAGGAATTTAATAATATTGGATGACCTGAAGATTCGCAACCCATAATATAATCTCAAAAATATTTATCGGAAATCAAAATTTTAATACGAAATGTTGACCCTTGTTGACCCAATACCAATCTTTTTTTATTGGTCCAAATATACAAATGAGGACTTTAATTCTTTAAAAATAAAATTATATAATTAAAACCGGGAATCAAAAATTGTTTTACTTAAGTATAGCACAAGCTATGCTCGAGTTTGCTAGTTTATATTATTTTGCTTCACATATTATATTAAAAGCTTTGAGTAAATATATTCATTTTTAAACAATGGAGTGAGAAAGTCTGTGCAGAGCTCTGTACCAATTATTTCTAATAGTTTTTATATTTTTACCCTTTATTTGTTGTCTACAAATTTAAAACATCAATTTTTCAACCCACTAGAAAGCTGCTGTTTTTTTCTATAATTTTACAAAATTTAAACCCCATATTTTTAGCCTCATATGTTTAAATTTTAAATTTAACACCTTTCTTGTTATTTGGAGTAGTCACCCTATATTCAAACTAATTAAAATTAAAATTAAATTTAAATTTAATATAAATACCATGTTGATAATTGGGTTTTTTCTTTTGTTTAGGAGATTTAAAGACTCACTTTGCCCCCTTTTTCTGAGCTATCATTTGAATATAAAAATTTACATTAGGCCTAATATATTGGTATTTTATAGGGGCTTCTCTAAATGCAAGACAAATTAAGGTATTCTTTTCCACTGAGAAATTGATGTTTTTATATTAGCTTAAATAATTTATAAATGTAATGTGTTTCTACGTTGGTATTTATTTGGATCTGTCCAATCTCTATCTGCTGTCTAAAATACACTTTTTTTTTTAAATCTCATCGACAAGTTGAAATCACAAATAATATTAGCTATTTCAAGACCCACCATTTCCTGGACTCAATTTTCAAATTTAAAAGTTTATTACTATCTTTGATAATACCTTTCAGCCAACTTTACATTTTCTACCACAACATTCCCAAAAGGTGTCCTGCTCTTTCTTCACTCAAATTTTTGTCTACTTAATCTAGTGTGTACCTTCCTCATCCCTATCCCATTATAAACGATTCAAGCTTATCAAATGAATGAGTGTGCAAAACTAAAATATACACTATGAATTCCAAACTAACAATTTGCTCTATTATTATTGCATTTTATCATTCCAATGCAATAATGTACTATGAAGCACAAAACAGTATCAAAACTTACTTAGACAAAATTTTACTCTTGTTCTATCTCTCTACTTAGTTTATTTGTAAATCTATTACCTCTTATTCCTCAGACGTTCCATCTGCACCTCAAGAAATCAATGTGACAGACGTGTTCCAAACATCGTGTGTTGTCCATTGGAAGCCTTCCAAAGATGACGGGGGTATGCCCATTCTACACTATGTTGTGGAGCGCCTTGACATGAGTGTAAAAGGTTAGTGTCTTTTAAATAAAATAATTATAAAATAAAATAATTTAGTTGTATTTTTTATCTCATATTATATTGTACCTGATGTATGCAATCTTATTAGTGCCTGGGAGATTGTTTAACCTGTTATGAAACTAACCAATGAAAACTGGTACAGATAGTCAAGATTGGCGTTCTCGGGGAACAAGCAAATTGGAGATTTTGGAGTTATAGGATTTACTAGAAACAGTCCAGAATGTTTAAAAACAACAAGATTAGGCGGAAATAGATCAATCTTATATATAAAGCATCAAAATATTTTGAAATAAATTTTCCCTCTATACTAAAATTCATCCTACATTGTCTACTTGCACCAGTAATTACGATCAACTCTGAATTTATAACATTAAGCAGGAAATCGCCTATAGTAAACTTAATTGACTGTAGATGCCTGTAAAAGGTTTATTTCTAAAACTATAGATATAGCTTCTTGAGTATTGTCTTATCTCTTCCTGCCTAATGTTGAGTTTTTTTGATTAATTTTTTTAGGTGGCTGGGACTCGGTGGCTCAAATACCTCCTGGCGAACCTTCAATTTTTAAGTGTGAAGACCTCATACCGAAGAAGGAATACAAGTTTCGCATCCGAGCAGTGAACAAGCTAGGAAGCTCAGAACCAGTTTTGTTTGCGAAAAATGTTCTCGCCAAAGATCCTTGGGGTAAGTAGTACTACAAAAGTTTAACATGGTAGTTAGTTAAGTTAACAAAAGTATTGTCCATTGACAATGTGTTTGGTTTGCTTAGGGTGAATGGGAGTTTGAATGTTATACTCCTTAAAAATGGAGAGGTTAAATAGAGCATTATTTTACTGAACTGCTTATTAATTCTCATATAATGGTCGACATAAAAGCAATGAATTTTGTCCAAATTACATTTGTTTTAATCAGATACTGACCTGGAATTACCTGTTATACATAACTTAAACTACAATTATTGGCTTGTTAGGGGACAATAAATTAATTCTAATAGTAATACAAAAAATATTATAAACTAAAAGAAGACATAGATTTATCTACTCAGTGTCTAAATAACCTGCAATTATCAATAATGTACCAATTTCATGATCAATTTATAAAGTAACAGTTAAAAACTCCACTATTAAAGAGATAATTAGATGCTTGCTATTCTTTCGGTTTAGTTTAGTTTATAATTTCCAAAATAAGAAATATTTTTAGTCTACAAAATACGTATGTAATGTTACACCAATAATATATGTAATAGCTAAGGAAACACTACATCAATATTGTATAGCATTCATATAAAGTGATTAACATTAATGTGATTTTCTGTTGTGATGTAGATGAGCCCAGCAAACCCACCAACGTCGAAGTTGTGGATTGGGACAAAGATCATGCTGATATAAAGTGGAATAAGCCGGAAGATGATGGTGGTGCACCAATCACTGGTTACATAATCGAATTCAAGGTATTTAAGTTAATTTTTCTGATATCTACATAGGTTTGGAATTGTTACTATAAAATAAATCGCTATCACCATAATTATTTTACTTCAATTAAAAGTTAATGTATTTGCGTTAATCTTTCAACAGGTACTGAACACAACCTTTATCACAACATGAATAGCTTCTTATTAAAGTATACTACTTAGTACATTTATTTTGTTTTATTACCATATTAATAAAATTCCTGTCATATTAAGCCCTTTGAAACACTCTTGGGGCCGGTATTTGTGACCAGTAGCTTTTGGTAGCGCTAAGCCTATTTTGTTTAATAAAGTCATATTGTTGAGAAAAATGTATCTTAATAACCTTCTTTCTTTTTCAGGAAAAGTTTGGCAAGGATTGGGTTAAAGGAAAGGTACTGGAAGGAGACATCACTGCGGCAACGTTGGATGGGCTCAAGGAGGGGACCCAATATGAGTTTCGTATCCGGGCCATTAACAAGGCGGGACCAGGCGCACCAAGCGATGCTACTAAACCAATTATTGCCAAAGCACGCTTTGGTGAGTCCTGTCATTTAGAAGAACAGTTAATTTACTAGATTTGTATAAGAAGTTGTTTAGAAAAATACTTTTAACCTAAGATTTAAAAAAATCTATAAAATTTTTGATAATATGATAAAATGTATCCTATTGATAGAAGGTATGTACTAGTAAAATATTTAGCTTTTATCCATATGCTTAAAGAAATGGCGAATTTTCCACACTAATATTTTTATTTCTTTATAGCTTACTAAGTCTTAACCCAATTTATATTAATACAGATTTAAAAATAATACCTAATAATTAATAGAAATATATTGTAAATATAACTATAGTATTTAATTCTTCTTCGATGAAATAATCATGTTCTTATTTTGTTGATTAACAAAGAAAAAGAATGTGCATTGTAAATCATGAGCTTATCAATTTAAAAAAAAATATTATTTTCTAATTCATTGCTATACTTAATGGAATATCTCCATACATAGAAGTTTATAAAAAGACTAAAAATATGACAAGTGTAAACTTTTTTGAAATATTTAAATACTATAAATTGGAACAAAAATCAAAACCACATAGAATTATTATCGAGGAAAATCTGGTGATGTATCAGGCTAGTGGGTTTATTGCAGGTTAACATAAAAACTAGTTCAATAACTATTAACTTAGAGAAACAAGTTTAATTTAATATATCAAACAGTAATACAGTAATAATAGATCATCAAAATCCATCACTGCATGAGAAAATTATCCGCGACCTATAATTTTTAATGAATTGATTTGGATGGTTTAAACAACCCTAAAATATATATTTTAGGGGAAAAAACCTATTCTACGACGATCAGAATATATATGGAATCAGGGTGAGTGATTGTAAATGCAACTTATTTCATTGCACTAAATATTGTAGACATTTATAAAGAGTGAAATTTGGGTAAACTATGTAAAACTCAAAAATATGAGTTGTTCGAGGTTTTGTAGCAACAGATAAATAGAATATTGATGATGATGATATTGCACCAAAAATGAATAAAGGTAAATAACAAGTTGATCAGACTAAAGTTATGCTGCTAAACAATTTTGCTCTCCTGTCAACCCAATAACCCTATTTATGAAAAAGGAAAGGAAATCTTTTCCAAAGTCTTTTCTAAAGTCAGAAACTCGTAAAAATAAAGAAGTTATAATTTTAAGCTCTCCAGTCCTTCTGTTAGAGAAACTGTTTTAATAATCATATACAATATAACATTAATGCATTTAGATAATTATAAGCTTTTTTTAAATATTTCATACTTTTCAGTTTCATTGGACTTTAATTTATATGTTTTATTAAACCCTAGTGATGGAAATATATACAATTTGACATATTTTTGCTAACAAATGTGTATGTATTGAACTTTTATATTGCTTTGGAGATAACAGTTAATTCTCATTTGGATGGCATTTATTAAAACTAAAATTTAAAATTATTTGATAAATTTATGATATTTATTCATGTTATTAGTTTAATTAATACATTTGGGAAAATTTGTATGAAGATCAAACCAGTGATTGGAATATCATTATAGTTCTTAAATGACTATGTACTACTATAATATGTAATGTATATGTAATAAATATAAAACAAAATCTTCCAGTAAGAAGCATATCAGAAATAAAAAATCATTGCAGAATATCTTTCCAGCTGACCAAGTGTTTGGGGATGTAGCACCCATTAATTAAGACAAAATTGTATCTAATTAGAGAAAAAATATATCTTACTATTATAAGAGTTAGAGCTTATCCCCAAATAAATAAATATGTATGATCTCACATAGATTGTTGTACCGTATACAAAATATTTCAAATCTTAAAAGTTAATATAATATTTATCGTGAAAGCTATTTTGATATATATGGAATAACATAAATAAACTCCATCATTTGTTTTTACTAAGTATGTGCATTTTTACTAGTATGTTCATTACAAATTTAAAATTACCTATAAACAATATTTTAACTTGATATAATATTATAGAGAGATATTAACATAAGTTAAGAGTTATGTGACCAAAATTAAAGACAAACATTAATAACAAATATTAGCTTAAAATAAATAGGTATCCAGGAAAGCTTGTTAGAAAGGTTAGCACATCTGAATTAATATTCAGGAAAGGAAAAATTCAGTCCCTAATTTAGAAGAGGAATTTTCCATAAAAATGTTTTCCAATCTCCCAGCTTTTAAATATAAATACACTTCAGTTTATCTACCCTTTTCACGGTTTATAAATTGGTTAAGGCACACTAATATTGTATTGAAAATATAATAATCTAGAAATATACTTTTCTTTGCTTACATATATAATTTTTTTTTTCAGTCAAACCCTTCATAATTGGAGATGACCTTATCAATATAGTGGTGAAGAAGGGTCAAGTTATTAAATATGACATCAAATATGGTGGTGAGCCGGAACCTGTGCCCACTTGGTATCAAGTTGGCATAGAACTCAAAGAAGATCCACAAGAAAGGTTTTTCCTCATCTCATATAATTTGGCTTTTTAAATTATTTAAGACATATAAATAATAACTAAATGTTTTATATTTCTATAATTAATTGTGTTCATAGTATTATATATATATATATATATATATATATACATACACACTTAATTAGGTCATTTATAGCACTAGGGACTAGAAAAAAATCATTGTCGCACTACCAAAAACCATTACTCTTATATTGAGCTTGTTCTATCAACTCCACCTAATTAAACCCTCTCTTGAGCTAGTTCTATTCTTTCCCCCTCATTACATCTTCTCCCGATATTGAGATAGTTCTCTTCAGTACAATTTATTATATCCTATATATATATATATATATATATATATATCTTGATATAGTTCCATTCAGTCCATCACATTACACTATATCTATCCAGTTCACTTCATCACACAATATCCCTATTTTAAGCTTTATATCTCCAATCCATTTTATACCCCTATTTATTTCAGGTCCAATTTTATTATCCTTCTATCTGCGTCTAGGTATTCTCAATGGTCTCTTCCCATTAGGTTGGCCAGTAAATACCTTGAATGTGGTTCCAGTTTCTTTCATTAGGCGCTGCATGTCCTGCCAATTTTATTTAGCCTATATGTTTATATTTGTGTAAGTGTGTGTTTATTTTTAACTTTATTTATAACATGGCTTTGTATTATTATTATTATTATTATTATTATTATTATTATTCATAATTTAGTATATAAAATACAAAACTAGATACAGCCGTTCACTTGTTTACATTTTAATATCACAACAACTATGGTACAGTCTTGTTAAATTTCATCTTTTTTCTTTTTCGAAAGATACTATTAGATCTATTGAATAATAATTTAATGAAAACAAAGTATATGAATTATAATAGGCTTAGAGGTTTATTTGTGTACAAACCTTGGTATAAACTTGTTAAGTGTAAAGCCGGAATCGGTAGTAAAACATGGTGCTAAAAAAGCTTGTGTTGATTGAAGAATCTATAGTGAATTATATTCCCTCTCTCCCTCAATCCAAATTTGGATACATTTTGTTTAAAATTGTCAAAACATGTTTAAAATATCATGCTTGTTTAGGCCTAACCTCATAACCAACAGTATGAGTGCCCAATAGTGTGGCGCACGAATACATTCATTAAAGCCCATTTTTGTGCTAGTGTGGTTGGCGTCATGTAACACTCATGTTGAACTTTTACCGCGTGCGTTCTGCTAAATAAGAACAGTGCGTTCCAAACTTTTAAACAAAGTGTTTAACAAAAATACTACTCCATTAGTAAGTAGGTAGTAAGATGAGATGATTTTCATATTGACATTTATCAGTAGAATATATATTTTTGTGATTGAAATAGTAAATTTCTTAGCGAGAAAATATTTCAAGTCATTATTATTATATAGATTAAAATTTATATTTCACCTAAGGATACAAAACTGATATGTTTAAGAATCAAAATGTTTTGGATGTAATGCCTGTAACTAAACATTTTGAAATTGTATTAAGAATAGCTTAGCTAGGTTATAAAGAGGAGACTAATGATTGGTAATTAGGTTAAAAGTGTAATAATCGTTTTGAGTGCATTTTATATAATTATACCATAATAGTCAATTTTACTTCATAGTATTTCCCTTAAGCTTGGGATTTTGTAAATATGTTCTATATTAACGAGTGTTTATCCTTTATAATTTGTTCTCCTAGAAATAAATATGTTCATTATTTTTTTAATTTATTGCGATGTTATAATGTAAAGTTTTTATATGGTTTATTTTAATTAGTTAAAATTAATTTCAATTTCTTTAATTGATCAAAATATTTTCTACTTTTAAGTAGTATATACTTAAATGTGATATTAAGTGTTGTATGTAGTATAGTTAGTATTAAATATCAATGTGATAGTGATTGAGATAGTCTCTGTGGCTGGATTAATAGATTGAATTCAAAATAATTTTAACACAAACATTTTAATGTCATTCATTATGTTTGTTTTTTTATCATTTCAGAATAACTATTGACAAATATGAAAAAAACACTGTACTGACGGTTCGTAGAACAACTAGACTTGACAGTGGCAAATACAAGTTGATACTCAAAAATGACTCGGGAATATGTGAGAAGACTGCAGATGTTGTGGTTTTAGGTATTAAAAATTAAAGTATAATGATTTAAATACTATTTTTAGTGTAAAATATGTTTGAATTGTTTCACCACCATGTCTCAGCTACACGAAATTAAAAGGCTTGTCCTAGGCAGACAATTGGGAAGACAGTTTAAATAAACAATATACTTGTGTTTAAAAATAGGATGTTACCAGAATATTCATCCCGCTAAATCAAACCTATTTTGGAACCTGATCAATTAAAAAGCATACAAATGAAGGACAAATTTAATCTAGAGAATTTTTTCAAAAACCCAAATTCATACACTTATTTCATGCTACACGTCATTCTACTTATCTGGTCTAACTGCTATTTACACTAATGAGATAGGGATACAGATATAAGATAAATTAATTAAGAGAGGGTAATCAGTGTTTTAATACTGTCTTAGTAAACTAGGGGTGATTTCCCAAATGTGATACATAACTATGGTTTCCCTAGACTATCACCACACAAATGTTGATGCTTTTCTTATACACTACCTTTCTCAGCCTACTCCTTAGTTAATTAATTTATTAAGCTGTAGTAAACAAACAAATATTGGAAAAAAAATATTAGATTAAAAAAAAATATTTTGTAGAACAATTACTCTTTAACTATTAACGCTATAATCTTAAGGGTTCATAATATGTTTAATATAGTAAATAATTGTGAAACAATGCTCTCGTATCGTTCCAGACAAACCAACACCTCCCCAAGGGCCCCTAAAGGCGGAAGAGGTGCGTGCAGATCATGTGAAGGTGAAGTGGAATAGACCAGATGACAATGGAGGAAGTGACATCACTGGGTATGTCCTGGAGAAGATGGACATGGACACAGGAAGATGGATCCCAGCAGGCGAGGTCATAATGGAAATAGTAACAAGTTATTTAATTGAAAATGTTCTTAGTCTAAAAATACTGACCATCATGGCGGGTATAGCTCTTTCAGTTTAATGTACTAAGCTTTATGATCCATTTCTAACATTATAATTACTGTTTTTGGTCAATAACCTACCTGGGACTTATTGAGTAGCTATTTGAGCCATGAATGTTTTAATTTCTTAAATGTTCTACTATGAATGAGCGTGATAAGACTTAAAATTTAAAGGTTTGCCAATTACATTTGAAAAGATTAAGCGTGTTGTTGCTATAAATTTGGTTTGCAGTAAAATGTTAATATTTAGTTGAAGGGTGAAAGTGGTTTGATGACTCTTCTAATTAAAAGCTAATAATGCTATCTCCCACTTAGAGTTATGACTGAAAATGTTAGCTTTTATTGTAAAATTACAGAGCTGCCACCCATCTGGAAAACCTGGAAAAAGGAAATTTCAGGGAATTTGGTTTGACCAGGAAAAATCAGGGAATTTCTCAAATTTTATAAAAATGACTGGAATTTAAAAAAAAGATCATAAAGTCAATTTTTTGAAAGTGTTAAAACTATTTTGCTAACAACCATTTTTATATTAATGTTTTTCTGCCTATTAGTTAATTAAAATTGTGATCGTAATTTGTGAACTTCACAGTGAAGGCTATTGCTATATTGTGAAATTATGTAATCCAAGAACATCTGTGCATGTGTAAACATCACCATATACACCGTGGTCACCGTTCTAGTTGTGAGAAAGCGTATGCAGAGCCTTCGATATGACATGTAATACACATGCGGCTATTTGATATTTTGTATTATTAGTTATGAAATAGTGACAAAATGGCCTTATATCATTATTTTATTTCTCATTTATAATTTGATTTTAAAAATGATTTAATTAATTATTATGTTACAGTGTTAAATTAAATTTGTTTAATTAACACATCAAAAGCATTGCAAATTGGCTTTTTCAGTTTAGTGATCTTTTGCGCATGCTCAAATACAGATTTATTTTAGTGTTCCTCATATCTAAAATGATATGCATACTGTATTTGTTTTGAAGTCCAAAGCGTTGCCTCTCAGCCACCCACTATTTACAACTAGAAATATAATGTTTTGTTTACATGTGTGAAAAGCAATGCATCCTTACTCCAAAAACAAGCTTCAAATAAATAGGTAAAAAAAAAAGTATTTGTTCATGATTGGCCCAGGACTTAAATTTTTTTTAATTTTCAGTAAACGTGGCTATCATTAATTATCGAGTTGGAGCAAAGATTACTTGCATTGCATGTAATGACAGGAAGGTTTAGGTTTGAATCACAGTTAGGTGCACTTGGGGTGGTTCATGCACTCTCTCCACGCAAATATGTGTGCATCTATTCTAAGCTCATTCCTGCCACATTATATTGAGTTGTTGGGACTATTATATTTTGGTTTGGAAAACCTGGAAATGTCAGGGAATTTAAAAGTTAAAAATTAGGGACAACCTTGAATTAGCTTTCATTCTTTCTTTGACCCAACTTGTAAAAGATTGAACTCATAATAAAAGCAAATATAATCAAACTAATATGCATTTGAACTAGAATGTATCGTTCCTACTTATAAATTAATTTTTTTTATGTGGCATTGTGTGTGTATATTCAAATTTTATAGGTTGGACCAGATAAGGACACATTTACGTTTGATGGTTTAACACCAAAGAAGAAGTACAAATTTAGAGTCAAGGCTGTAAATAAAGAAGGAGAATCAGAACCCTTGGAAACAGATGAAGCTATTACTGCAAAAAATCCTTACGGTAAGTTAATAAATTGACATTTAAAGATACATATTTATCAACTAAAGCTAGCCATTGCATAACAGCTAATAAAGACCCACTACAGTTTTCTCGTGGCTTAATGCAGGAATGTCAAACTGGTGGCCCTATCAGGGACTCTTTGTGGCCCGTGAACTTTTTAAAGTACCAACTTACAAATAAATACGGCCTGATTCTTCTTTTTTTAAAACATTACAGAAATAAATTATTTGGGATTCTGATATTATGAAATAAATCAATGTTTAGGTAAATCAACCATGTGAGGCTGGTGTAACATTTTAAATTTACTTTCCCTCCAAAAATCTGATTCTAAAATTTTTTAAATTTGCATACCAAAGATGTGGTCTATAATGTTTGTCAGCCTATAACCGAGAGATAACGGCTTACGTGCATGCATTTGTCGACAATCATAAAAGTGAATTAAAAATAACATTTAAAAAATTCTAATACTCACACCAATTCTATGAATAAAGGGATTCATATTTCTGTGAAAAAATAGGAATTCCAGAATTTTAAAAAACTTATAGTTTTTTTGTATTAATAACACTTTTAAAATATAAATATATGTTTACTAAAGATGTTGATAATACTAACGATTTTAAATGCGGCCTCTGGGGCTCAAATCCCGGTCAAGTGTAATTAGTGTGATTTTTTGTTAATGATGTTCAATCTCCTTCTAAGAAAACGTAGCTACACTCTAAATTTAATCTCCCTCATCGCTAACACATTGGTGTAGTTGATACACATTTTGATGACCCGAATGGGTAATAAGACGAGGTGCTAAGGAACTTCTATTAATATGTTATTATTATGTTGTTGCTTTTGTATATACAAATCTTAAATCTTAATTTTATTTATCTTTTTTAAAATATCACATATAAACACAATGACTATTAGCTGCTTAATCCAATTGTTAGTGATGATAAAGGTTGATTCTAGAGCAAATGTACCATCATTTTCATTAAAAGAAAAGGGAAAGCAACAGTTATAATTCACATATGGAAAACCACTATCAATTTACTTTGCCTGCAATTTAGCCTTGATCTTATCATCCCTTTCATCCTTTAAGGGAACTGTGCAAGTTATAAATTAGCCATGGCCGAATTGATTTCCAAATGCGTGAATAATATTTAAAAAAATACCCCCTAGAGAACTTTATCCCCTAATATAATACTGAAATTTACCTGCTACGGTCACAATTAATGCAGACGAGTCAGAACCATTCCAGTGGAAGGATATATGCCACTCCTTAATTCAAACAGACGCGTGATAGTAAATGTGTACTTGGGTCACTCTTATAGGATTTGATATTGAAAAACTTCCTTATTGCTGGTGATCAGCATGCTATGAATGAATAAACGGGGTAGCGGGCACATAAGAGCACAAACTAAGCACAATTGTTGAACAAAAACAATTAGGAAATGGGGCGTGCCAAATTGAGTTACATTATTTTTGCACTACGTTGTATTACCTGGCTGGTCTTTTTGATCTTTAATGGGTTGGGGAGGAGAGTATATAAGCATTTTCTTATTTTAATGAATGCTCATTTATGTATAAAATATATACTAGTGGTGATGTGTATCTACTAGAAGAATCTACATATTGGTTCACAGGACTTAGTTTAATAAAACTACTCAGATTACTTAATACTTATATATACATATCTTAGTTGAGTCAAAATTAGTTATATTAATTGGCATACATGTCCATAGACTATGTTTCAATTTGAATAAAGTTTATTTCCTCACTTTTTATGTACATATACTGTGGCCGATAGAATATAAATGCGAACTTCTTACTGATCCATACACATGGACCTTGTTTGAATTCAAATGCTTTGCATCAAACAAACATAATATAAACATAGTATAAATAATGATTGTGATCTATTAACATAAATTTGCTTGGTTATTTACAACAAACACAAATTATTGTCATGAAAGATAATATTACAAATAATAATTATTTTAGATATGAGAATGTAATATAAGTATTATTCATACACCCATATGAATATAATTTTCATAGCTAAGCATCTATTTAAATTATTTACCCATCATCCTCCAATAAAGCAATTTTTTTTAAATTTAAACTGATGATATATAGGAATTATATTTTATTAACCATTGTAATATGCTAATCAAACCTGGTTCTCGAGAACCAATTTTAAGGAGTATTGGGTGACCTGGTGGTCTAGGGGTAAGGTGTCAGACTTCTATGCTGGCGGCCGGGGTTCAATCCTCGGCCCCGGCAAAGATTTATCTGATTACCAAACCCTTCCTTCACCTCTGGCAAGACATCTTGTGAATGTGGGGAATGCCAGGCCTCCACCGTGTTTTGGATTCCACGTTAAACTGTAGGTCCTCCATTTCATCTCACAATCACCCTACCATTAC
>CABFOV010000217.1:113260-125448 GCA_902141375.1 Timema poppense
AATAATAATAATAATAATAATAATAATAATAATAATAATAATAATAATAATAATAATAATAATAATAATAAATAATAATAATAATAAATTATTATTATTATTATTATTTAAGGATTAATCCCTTTAAAATATTCAAGGAAACAATTTTATTATATGGGAATATTTTTCAGATGAACCTGGACGACCCGGCAAACCTGAAATCATTGATTATGATAATAAGAGTGTTACTCTTAAATGGGCTAAACCAGAGTCAGACGGTGGTCGTCCAATCACGCACTATACAGTGGAAATCAAAGACAAACTCTCTGTTGAGTGGACAGAGGTCTTAAAGACAAAAAACATTCCAGAAGGAATCGTGGAAGATCTAAAGGAGAAAAACATTTACCAATTTCGTATAAGAGCGCACAATAAATCTGGAGCTAGTGAGCCCAGTGATCCAACTGACAGCCATATATGTAAACACAGAAACTGTAAGTGTGACCTGATTTAGCATTATTAGATGACCTTATTTGTATAATATCATAGCCACTTATTAATACCAAGGTAAAGAAATGTGGAGCCTCTTTATCAGAGTGTATTCTAAATTTACTAATAGCTATTTCCTAAAGCTGTACTTTCCTCTATTAAAAGAGAAGCCCAAATTCTCTGAGGATTAATGTAATTTATAGTTTAACGCTTAAAATTTGCTGGCACTACACGATCAAATGATAGTACAAAATATTTATATAAACTAGAAATCTATTTATTTGTTAATATCAATCTTTTAAATACTTTGAATTACACTTCAGAGTTGTTTAAATATTTGCGAATCAAAATTAATGTGGTAGTTTGATATAATCATCTAAAAACTCACTATAGTATTACATTTGAGAATGATTGGTTGCATAATGTTACAAACATTGTAATTCAATAAGTGACATTTGAATTAAAGGATATATCTGTACTAAACATTAGTAGGCCTTTCCGTTTAATGCTATCTGAAAGAATGTTGAAGGTTGTTAGACTATTAGATGCTTGGTCAAATAGTTTTATCGTTTATGAACATACAAAATAATTACTTTTTCACAATTAATATTAATCTCTTTAATTGCTTTACTCATATCCAAAACAATGTTAACTTAATTCCTTAAATTTTGAAATAGTGAAACCAAGAATTGACCGCGCAACAATTAAGAGCATTATAATCAAAGCTGGCCGAACACACAAATGGTCTGTGGATGTCACTGGTGAGCCACCACCGGCGCTTTCCTGGGTATGGCGAGACAATATCACCCTTGTGAACACAGAGAAAATCAATATTGAAAACATTGATTATCACACGGACTTCACAATTGTGAATGCTGTTAGACGAGACACGGGGAAATACACTCTGATTGCTGAAAATGCATCTGGCAAAGACCAAGAAACTGTAGAGTTGACCGTTCTAGGTAAGTCAAATAAACTATTTTACATCAAGTATGGTATTTACAACTATGTCGACCCGCCTCGGTGGCATAGTTGGCTAACGCGCTATTCGTGCTGAGTTCAACTGCTGAGGACGGGGAGATTGAGGTTTGAATCTCGGTCGGGTGGACTGGGGGGGGGTTCCTAAATGGTTTTCCACTCTTCCTCCAAGCAAATGTGTCTTCACTTCCTCTAATTCATCCTTCTCAATTCCTAATCAATTAGCGTAATTAGTACTTAAAGCGTATAACTCAATCGGGTAGTAAGACGCGGTGCTAAATAATAATAATAGTAATAATAATACAACTATGTAAACACTGTTCAACCTTAAAGGTAGCAGTCTTACCTTGACAGAATGCAATATAGCCCTATCTTATAAGCTGCACCATAGTGGTATCACACAAGCTAAGCTTGCTATCTTTCATATAAATCAAGGTCACATAATTTGGCAAATTGAGAGAAAGTCAGGCAACGTTTCTAAACTAAGCTATAGTCAGATTTTTGAAATTCTCTGTAATATTTAAAAACTGAACTAATATACCATGTTATACCTTTCAATTTCATTAGAAGGCAATCAATACTTTTATTTAAAACTTCAATAGCTAAATACAATTGCCTATTAACCATAAAGTGATCTTAGTTTATTTTTTAAAACACACAAATTAATAAGATTGGAACAGTTTTTTAAATAAGCTTTCCTATAAACAAATTATAGGAAATACAATTATTCAACTAGGAAGAGAAAACACAATGATAATTGAATAAGGTTTAATTATAGTATAAACTTCAAATCAGATGTATGAGGATCAAAAAGTGTATTTTTAGCCCTTTCCCTTAATAAAGGTGAACAATGGTTTACACTTCCATAAATATTGCAGGTAAACCTAGTTCCCCAATGGGCCCCCTCGAGGTGAAAGATGTCACGAAAAACAGTTGTAAACTTAAATGGAAGAAACCCGAAGACGATGGTGGCTCACCGATAAGAGAATATGAAGTGGAGAAGATGGATCTAGCAACGGGGAAGTGGGTTCGTGTTGGGAGGGTACCTGGTGACCGAGACCATCCAGAAATGGAAATCACCGGCCTCACTCCTGGATCTGAATATAAATTCCGTGTCACTGCTGTCAATGATGAAGGAGATTCTGAGCCCCTTGTTACTGAAAAGGCCATTATTGCTAAGAATCCATTTGGTAAGTAGTTCAAAATTATTAAATTTCGCATGATTTTCAAATTTTGGAACCTTCTTCAAATGAAAATCCACACACATAAGGCTACAAAGTATAAAATCTCCAAATTTGGAGGAACAGCTAGTTTATGATGTCATTTAGCCAATTCTGAGTAATCTATATATTAAATACTCTTCAAGACTAAATATTAAACTTTGAATAATATTGAACCGGCTCATTATTATTTTATCACTTGATATAAAAAATATGTCAAAACAAAACCGATTTCATGCTTGGTAGCAATTGTTGTTTAAACTAAAATACAAACAATATCTCCTCACTTATATTTTCTCAATGTGCTTTTTAAACACACTCTTTATGCTTGCATAGTTGAATTTCTTTTGGAATACCTTCTTTATTCATCTACCCTTGACTAATCATATAATAATTTCTTAGTTAAATGTTCCCATTAATAAAATAGAAAATAGACCATTATAAAACCTTAACCTAAACACTCATTAGGTTACAAGGTCATATTTTAATATTTCTCATACAGCAATTCTTTATCCCAATGGGAATAGAACCATTTCCCTCATTTTTCAACCATAACGATGTGATAAACATATAACAAAGAATACATGCAATACAACTTATTTCTTCCTTAAATATATAGTATTTTAGTAATGATGATTTTAACAAGTCAGTTAAAAGAAATTTTATTCACCTCCTCTTTAGATGCAAAATCATCCATAACTTATTAGATTGATTATAATATTATAAGTAATTTATAACCTTTGTTTTACCTTCGATGACAATTATGATTAAACAACAAAAAACCATTTAGGTCTTCACCAAAATATATTGAAAATAAAACACTAATATTTCACAACTGGTAGACAAACTTCTAAGGTATGTTTCAAAAAGCAGTGTTTTTTTTGAGCTTAGCAAGATGACATTGTTCAACATTTATGATTGTTATCAGTAGGGGAAGTCATTGGTGCTAATCTCAGCAGAGCTATATTATTTAAAGTTACACGTAGTGCTTCGTCTGGCGCATGTGTTTGGGCTATCAGCAGCTTATAAATACTAATTTAAATCAAAAGGTTACAAAGAATAAATTCACTGGTATTAGCCTGTAACTGTGAATAAATCAAGATAACTATATCTTATTGAGTTAATTTTATGTGCAATTTTTGAACACCCTGATTATATCAACACATGACTTACAAACTAGCATAATACTAAGAAAGCTCAACATTCAGTCCCCATTTGACAAATTTACCCATTACAAATCTTCGACCATGTCAGGAATTAAATTCAAGGTCCGTAACATAGTTATCACACACATTACCGACTGTGGTGGGGTGTTAGACTTATGCAATAAATAAGCAAAGTATTCAAACCCTGATCTGATAATTAATGGTGATTGAGTGTAATGACTAGTGATAATGTAACACCTAAGGTCGATTGACCACCATGTTGTGTAGCTTGTTTCCACAACCGAAAGTATATTATGGTATAGTAAATTTTTGTTGCACATAAAATATATTTTAAAATATTTATAACTATCTAGGCTATTACAAAAAACCCTGCCAATAGCTATACAAACCAAGATGTATTTTGATTTATTTATGAGAGTAAACTTGACTAAACTTATATGTGTAGACAATATTATAAATTTTTATGTGAATGTGATGAATAGGCCTCTTCAGTATTCAACGTAACAAATGTCTAAAAGTGAGTGCTGTGCCCTATGACTCTGTAGATTTAAAACGCCACCACACATAAATTTTTCGGTGCTATTGACTCGTAGTACTTTTCAAAAATGAATTTGACCTATTCTCATAATTTATTTCACATTATATACAAATTTAAGTTAGAAAGTAAAACGTTTCTAGAAAGACAACTTTTTCATGTTTTATTTTAATAATTTCAAGGAGTTTAATACATTTTAATTTTTTTAAATCTCGCTTAAAGGATATCAATTTAAGACTTTGTAGGAGTTATTCATTACTATTACTACAACCACCATAAAATTATTGGCTCTTCCACCCCATAGGAACGATACTTATGACGTGATATAATTGTAAGCTCGTGAAACTGAGATACAATGTTAATTTTCATATTTGATAAAAAAACGCAGGTGCTTAAAACATAATTTTTCTTATTAACAATGCTTTCACTAAATATGTCACTGAATTTTATATAATAAAACATGCTTATTCCATGTAAATAAAAATGTTCAGTTTTAATGGCAACTATGCATGGTTTAAAAATAACAGCGCTAAGGAGGAAACCAATAGGTCAAAAATCGATGGTAAATGTGTATTAGAGCCTGTACTGCAATTTATGAGTGGAACATTCTATAAGTTTAGTTTTGTATATTTTTTCTTTTAGATGAACCAACAAAACCAGGAACACCAGAGATTACAGACTATGACAATGAAAGCGTTGCTCTCAAGTGGTCTGCTCCTTCCAGTGATGGTGGAGCAAAGATTGAAAAATATATAATTGAGAAGAAAGACAGGTACTAATATTACTAAAACATTAGGTAGTATATATTAGTCCCAAATCAAAATTACATTTCAATAATAAATATAAAATGACATATTTGAGTAAAACGATCTTATCAGAAGTTTTTCTCAATCATCAAATTATTCAACTTCTCCCTTGGTTCTTAAAATATTTCGAAGGTCCAAATGGAGGAAAAAAACTCAGGGGAGTCCCAAAGCGTGGAGGGCTGGGAGATATTTTCTATATCATTCGGTAACACAAGATATATAAATCCTAAGTATTTATTGTTAAAACCAATTACAATTCATCTGAAAGCAAAAAGTTAATATTTTTAGTATTAAGTTGATTCATATAACTGACCCAAAATAAAAATAAAATTGAAACTTTTTCCTTTTATTGGTTCAACTCTATTTATGTGGTTAACAAGAAAGGTTCTGCACATACAAATATTGTGAGTTGAATTGTTAAAATGATAATTACAAATGTATTTACTTACTTACTTACTCTATGGTGTTAGGTATTCAAAAGTTAATTGCCACAATTACAAAAGTGTGCCACCTCTCCCTATCTTAGGCTAGTTTTATCCAGTCATTCTCATTAAACCCTCTTTCTTTTGTATCCTTTCTAATATTACCCTCTTATCGTTATCTAGTTCTTCCCAATGATCTCTTCCCATAGGGTTTATCAGTCAATGGTTCTAGATTCTCCCATTCATGCTGCATGCCCACCCTAACTGCGAGATTTTACTATCCTAACAGTGTATTATAATGAGTACAAGTTATATAATTCATTATTATGTAACGTTCTCAACTCCCATGTATTTCAATCCCTTTTTTGACAAAATATCTTCCTAAGCTCGTTGTTTTCGAACGCCCTAATTTTTTTCGTCATATAAGGTAAGAGACAACGTTTCACACACTTAGAGAACCACCGGTAAAATTAAAGTTTTGTATATTCTGAATTATAAATTCCTTTACAAAAGGCGAGATGTCAACAACTTACTGAACGATAGTAATGGCATGCATTTAGCTACTCTAATCTTTTCCTATTTCGTAGAACTCCACACAGTTGATCCTAAACTAGTTTTTCTGCATAAGACATCAATCTCGTTTGTTTTTAAAACATAATATAACTATTGTTTTTCTTCAATCAATATGTTTTAAAATTGTGATCATAAATCAATTTTAAAAATAAAATCTCTGATTATGACTAAGGGAAGCCAAATTCCATTGATCACATATTTTTATAATAATCTACAGTACAAAAGTATAATTCTCATAAATACATTATTTCAGCAAAACTTTATAGAATTAAAATTCAAAACCTATTAATAAAGTCAACAAGCTTTCATTAAGAAAAAATTCTGAATTTTTAATAATCATAGCATATTTTAAATTCTAAATGCAACTTTTTGAAGAATTACCTTTTTTTTAACATGACCTCAATTCTTATTTAATGGATAATAATAGAAGTTTTAAAAAATAAAATAAAATTACTGTATATAATTTTTTCTCCCCTTTTAAATCTTACACTATAGGCCTACACTCCCTCCTTCCACTCTAGAGCCGGCCAATGGATTTCATACATATCTTATGGGATGTGGATAATGAAATATTTTTATTATCCCCTTTAAATTTTCGTTTCAGGGGCGCTTAATAAAACTTGTATAAATAGTTGACTCCAAGTTCCTTTGATTAACATTTTGAGATCCTTTTTGAGTGAATGGAACTAACTGTAAAATTAATTCTTTGGGGATCCCATTTGGATTTGTTAACAGTTTTAAACCGATGCATTGTAATTCTAGAGTACAGAAGAAATAATACATATGTATCAAACACTATTATTCTGTTTGATATTCAAGATTTATTTGCAGATATAAGCCAGACTGGGAGAAAGCAATCGAAGTGTCTGGAGATGAATTGGCTGCCAAAGTACCTGACCTTAAGGAAAGGGCAGAATATCAGTTCCGAGTAATAGCTGTTAATAAAGCTGGACCTTCACCCGCATCTGACTCCACCAAGACTCATCTTGTGAAGCACAAAGCATGTGAGTTTCTCCCGTAGGCGATATTATAGCAAGCATCACGTAACGTCAAGCATGAAAACTAGGATTTTATATAAATGAATACATTTGCTTGTAATTAGTCTGAAATATCACCATTTAACTCAATTTCTTTAACTGTTTCAAATTTTATAAATGTTGTATTCAATATTAACATATTGATTTATTTATGAATATTATTTGATTTGGTGTTTTAAGACATTCTTTTGGAATTACAACATGCATATTAAATACACAATAAACTTTACTCAGAAAGTAGGGTCTCTATAGAGCGTCATATAACATTCTTTAGATCTCTTTCCATCATAAGGATTTCAGAAAGCCAAATATTCTAACAATTGAAATTTATAATTATAATTTAAGAGATTGAGCAACATGTACACAATTCTGCACTGTTCCCTTCCCATTTAAACTTGGTTTGGACAGTGAAAATATGTAGCTATAACATAGCAATATATGGTATTTTATTAATATTTTGGTATACACATTTAAGCTATAATAGACTATTTTTCATATGTCTTATTAGCTTAGTATATAATTTGATTCAAAAATATTTCTCAACTTTTCGCAATAAATTGTATTATCAAAATCAAGCTACAACAAATTAAGTTGGGAGGGAATAAGACACGAGAAAAGGTCAGTGTTTTTGCAATTTTTATAACAAAAAATTTTTCGAGCCAAAAAAAAAATTGCTTCACTACAAATATAGATATAATATTCTTCACATGGTTGCCTCAAAATTACTTTAATATCCGTCAAGGGTGTTTTGAAATTTAATGAAAACTTTTTCTGTTCATTTAAAAAGTTTGGTAGATAATGCCACCATGTACATGACAGATATTCAGGAACTGTTTTTATCACCATGTGAAGAACCTTGTACTCGATCAATATTTTATTAATATTGGCAAAATAAAAAGTTTTGCCATAGAAATTGCAAAAACAACAGCCTTTTCTCGTGACCCCTTTCATCCCACCTTAAGTTGTTTCATTAATTGTCTATAGCTAAAACTAAGTCCAACTTGTATGCTTACTTCACATTAAAATCACCCATTTAGGACACCGCACAAAGTTATCTCTAATCTATTTAAAAACATTGGGGTTGAATTTCACTTATTATAATAATGGCAGATACTAATATAAATCTGTGTTTAAAAAATATTTTAAAGTTATATGTTTCACTTGTAATGCAGCATATTAGCAGGTGGGATTCTTAGTTAGGCCATGATGGCCGATTTGTTCTTCCATATAAGCTTTGACACTCATGAATTAAATACAGTTTTAAACAGTGGTAAAGATAATTCATGCATTATACATGAGCTTTTAAAGATGTATATGCTTATTTAAAAGGGTGACATAGGTTTTTTTTTATTTTCAAAGCTACTGCTGTTTTTTGTTCTTCGAAATGCGAATATTTATTTGTATTTATAGACAACTAGAAAACATTTAATATAATTTTATGGACTTGTATAGGATATTGATCATGAAGATATTAGCATCTGCCACTACACTTTCTCAGACTATTAAATTAATAATATTCTAAATTTGACATAATTGATTACTGTATTTGGAAATATTTATATTGTAACCACTAAGTTACAGGGTTCACAATATTGTATGGACACTTTATGCTGAGAATCAATTCATTTAACCACAGTGAAGGGGAACCTTGTTACAATAAATTAATAATAATGGCAGAATAAAATTAATAATGACCATCTGGAAAGTCTTTAATGTACAGAATTTGTAATCATGTCATTTACACAGGGCTCATGATATCCCACTCACCAATTTCCAGCCCAGATTTTATTCTCAATTTGGTTCTTACTTAAGTGTGAAACACTTTTATTAGTTAATTTAGTTATTATTTATGAGGATGAATCCACAAGAGAAGCCATTATTATTTCTCATAACACTCACTAAGGGGCAAACGAAAAATAAACTCTTTTAATTCCGATAGCCCCTCACCTTTTTTTAGGAAAACTCAATGGTTACAGCTATCGACCATAGGAGGCAAATTATGTGCTACGTTCACTATAAGATGTAGAGATTATATCAAACAATATTTTGTAGTCTATGAAATTTTGTGCTTTGCCACACTTCAACATCATCTAAAAACTATTCTTAAATATTAATACACACACTTCCATATAAATAAAGACCAATTGCTTGTTTGATACATTTATCTGACTTTAATGTTAAAAATGTATTTTGGAAGGACTTTAGAATCCTGTTAATAACTTGAACAGATACTACCCAGCATATTTTAAAGCAAATTAAATAATTAGTAAACCCTTTTATTTTTAAACAGGCTCAGCAGTTCATTCATTCTGTTTCATATTTAGGTTTGCGAAGAATGTTATGAATGGTAATATAAACAACTACTGTCAGTGCCAGATTAAGGTATTTGGGGCCCCTTGGTTATTGAAGAATTTAGTGCCTTTTAATACTTATCCTCTATGAGAGGCCGAAGCATTAACAGAAGATGTCAGTCACATCATTGCCTTTGTGCCAAAAAACAATAACTTTATGAGTTTCATAATAATAAGTAGTAGGTATAGACACAACTTTATAAACAGACCCGTAGAAAAATATATTGATTCTAATTTACCAATAACTCGTTTTCTAGAAGTTGAAGCACTAGTTGGCCTTTTCACAAAAATTATTTAAGTTCTTGAATGTATTTTTCCACTTAGATCTATTAACCTCCATTTTTCAGCATCAGTAGGATATTTTATTTCCATGACTGAAATTTTAATTCTAATGTAATTTATTTCTAAATAATTACAATTCAATATTTTATTCATGAATTTTATTTAAAAATAAGACTTGAGTGGAAAATCAGCAGGGCCCTGGGCTCCACTCCTGTATACATTTCCCCACCAGCCCCCTCAATCCGGCATTACCCACTGTAAAATGTGTGTAGAAATTCAAAGGTTTTCAAAATTCAAATAATTATTATTTTGCTTTTTTAGGGCTTATACATCCACCCTAAACCATCAAATGCATTTATCTTGGAAAGGAAGATTTACAATACTTGTGTTTATTTTGTAAGGCTTTTTTGGTTTTTTTGTAGGGCTCAGCCTCAAAGTTTCTACAGATTTTTCAAATACACTTTGTCAAATTTTGTATTTGTATTACATGGATTTACAAATTATCCATTTTATTTTAAAAGAAAAATTAATTCAGTTGATAGAAATTTTAAAAAGCCCCTAATTGCTCATATGTTAATATTATTGTAAGGCATAATATTGAGATAAAAAAAAATAGCCTAATATTTATAAATGAACCATAGTAAAACAACAAGATCCTATAAACTTATGAGCCTTTACTAATTCTTTATATTTTGCCAGCCCCTTTTTCAAAAACTCAAACACAAAATTAGTGTATAGTGTATATGTATCATAATTACCAAGCATGTATTTAAAGTTCTTACTAGTTTTATGTGAATTTGAACTAAGACACCTTCCCTATTTCTATATAATTATGTTACCTTATATTTTCTTTGTTATCCAATAATCTAAACAGCTAAGCGGGTTATTTAATATTTTATTGATTAAATAAAGTGTTTAGATATAAAATATTATTAACTACATTTTTGAATCAATTAGAAATTTTGAAAATGTAAAAAATCAATATGTTTAATATACTGTCTACACTTTAAACTCAAACTATAAGTTGGATTGAAATATAAGATGAATAATCACTATTATTGAACATGATTGTTTAGAACTTTTGTAGACTATGCGGTTTAAAACTTTATGTCACTTAATTTGTAATAAGAGGTTTTTGGCTCACTTTTATTAAAACTTTTACTAAAGCAATATATCTATATTTTTAATTTGTTAGTGAAACCAAGAATTGACCGTACCAACCTGAAACCAATTGTTGTGCGCGCTGGTAAGATAGTGAAATATGATGTTAATATCCGAGGAGAACCTCCACCAACTGTGAAGTGGTTCCAGGGAGACAAAGAGGTGAGACAAAACCCGTGGACCTAGAGATAAGCCTTTGTGTTATGACCCTAGTTCTTAGCCAGATTCTAATGTTTATTATAATTACTTACTCTATGGCATTAGGAACTCGAAAGCTCACTGCTGCACTTAAAAAAGTATGCCACCTATCTGTATATTGAGTTAGTTTTATCCAGTCCACCTCACTACACTCTATCTCCCTCAGATCCATTCTTATGTGGCCTTCCCATCTGCGTCTAGGTCATTCCAATGGTCTCCTCCCATTGGATTTGCCAGTTAATACCATGATCAAGTTTTTAGATTCTTCCATTCATGCTGCATGTCCTGCCCTACGTAATCTATGATAATTTTATATCCAAACAATGTTATTTGATGAGTATAGAGTATGTAACTCATAATTATGTAACCTACTCCACTCCCCAGTAGCTTCATCCCTTTTTGGACCAAATATCTTCATAATCACCTGGTTTTCAAACACCATAAATTGGTTCTCATCATGTAGGGTAAGAGACCATGTTTCACACCCTTAGAGAGTTTATATTATTGATACTATTATTAAAAAAAACTTTATTTTAAGAAATATTCACTGGTGAATTTATAAAATAATAGTCTTAAAATACTAATTTAATTTTGTTAATTTATAATAATTAGATTTAAATAATATTATATGTACGGTAAGTAAAGTACATTCTTTTATTAAACAGAATACATAGTTTTATTATAAGTAATATAAATATTTAGTATAAGAATAATTAAAGCATATTATTCAGGGTGTCTACCATCTGGGAAAACGGGAATTAACCGGGAATTTGAAGTGATCAGGAAAAAACGGGAATAAGTCGGGAATTTGGAAAATCGTAATAAAAATCCGGGAAAATGATATTTTACTCAAAATATGAAATACAATAATCACTAAATTATAATGTCATTTTTTTGTTTGTAGCTGTGTAATATATTTTTAATTCCTAGTAAACAATTTTAATTAAAATTTTAAAACTTATTATTATTATTAAAAAAAGATTAATAGAAAAAC
>CABFOV010000217.1:125517-135930 GCA_902141375.1 Timema poppense
GGGGGGGGCGAGTTAGAAGGAAGTGACATACTTTTTTAGTCGGGAATTTTAGGAAATGATCAGGGGAAATCAGGGAAAAGGTCGGGGATTTCTTTGGTCAAGTTTAGTAGACACCTTGTTATTGCATTGCATTGCAGTTAAGTAAAGTAAAGTATTGTATTGCAATTACTTACTTCATATCAGGCCATTCAACTATTATTATTATTATTATAAATGATAAGGTTTGATATTACTTGTGAAATGAGTTGATTTAATATTGTAAACAAAAGACGGGAACAAGCATTTATTTCTCTAACATCGCCGCTTACTAACCATTCAGGTGATAGACACATGTACAAAATACGTTAAAGTGTTAGGGATGAATAATGTTTAATTTAGAGGAAGTGTACTCGCAATGGCATGGAGCCAGGGTGCAAAAACATTTATGAAACACCAGCCTTAGTACATTCAATCAGGATTCAAACCTCTATCTTCTCTTTATCAGCAGTGTAGTCAGCCACTATTGTGAGAATGAAACCTAAGACCATGCAGCCATTGAAGCGTGAATCAAGTAATATGATAACTAACAAAATATATGATATAATTTGTAAGATAGTTGCTTAAGACAAAGTGCAGGGTGTGTATGAATTATAATTAGGTACACCGACTTTTTGTGAACAGTGTTTTCAAGAAATGATTGAAAAATCCATTTCAAAAGATCTAAAACTTCTTTCAAGTTCAAAGAAATCATGATTACATATTATTGAGTTCACAAAATAAAACGAAAAAGGAATTAGAATGTGAAATCGAAGTTTTTTCACGAAATAATATTATTATTCATATTTTAAAACAAAATTCATATTTCCTGGGCAAAATTCTGTTTGTTCGTTAACACGCAAATAACATTAGTGGCCATCTTTATTTCGATTGCTATATAATTAATGAAGTAGTGGTCAAGGCCAAATCATTGCACCCCAACAAAAATTCTATTCTATTTATAAACAGTGAACTTTCAGAGATCAAGCGTAATTTTATTCTCTTCTATGTATACCTGAAAATAATATACCTTAAAACCCATGCATTTATTACCAGATGGTGTACACAGCACTAGCCTACCGAAGGGCCGAGTGCATGGCGAGCTCCGAATAGATAGAAATCACATCAAAAAAACCTTCAGGTTGTTGACTTCAGAGATATTAATAAAAAAAAAAAATTGAATCATTTATTCTGAAGGTTGTTGACAGTAATTTAAAATGTGCAAAAGGTTTTGTTCTTAACTACTGTTTTTAATAATATTGTTTTTAATGTTTGATTAATTTTTAGATCAAGTCTGAAGGGACTGTTGAAATAATAAATATTGACTATAACACTAAGCTCACAATCACAGAGAGCATACGAAAACACACTGGACTGTATAAGATTTTAGCTGAGAATCAACACGGGAAAGATGAAGCCGAAGTAGAGATCACAGTATTGTGTAAGTATGTTTTGTTACAGGGTGCATTCTTATTTTTACACAACTGAATTTAATATTGGATTACGTAACTGTATTTTGTAGATTGTTTATTTTATAAAACTATAAATAATTTTATTTTTTGTATATTTGAAAAATCTAATTTCTACATCTTACCTAATTCAATACCCATTGCATTTATTTAATCTTCAGTTGGGTCTTTCCCTGTTCAAATTACAATAATACCTGAAAAAAATTACTCGGAAATTGATTCCACTAACTCTCACTAATAATAAAAAAGAACAAATAAAATAAATGGTAAAGTATAAAGGTTTGAAAAATTATAAAGAAAATATATCAACAAATTGTCACATTTAAATTAGTCAATGTATTTTAAATAATATATTGTATGTTTATATATATTAACCCTTATAAATACTATATGGAAACATTGGCCAACAAAAGCTTACATAAGTTTATCATGTATCAATTTAGTGTATTGTATTTTGTGTGTTACTTACCTCATTCTCTTTTAAACAAGTTGCTCTAATGCTGGTTTTATTATGACTATATTAGTATATCTATTATGTTTGCATAAAACACAAATTATCATCAATCAATATGTTAAATGATTTAAACTTCTAAACAAACCCTATATATTCTTTATTTTACATTAACATTTTGTACAAAACAATTTTTACGCTTTAAACATATATATTTTTTCAATAACTTTGGTTTGCCAAGCATATTATGGATGCGATTTTAGTTTAATTCTAAAAAACTAAAAACTCTTGATATATTTTTCATGCAATCAAATTATTTTCTCTAGCAACGCATCTTACTACCTGTTCAGGTTATATTTATGTAAATAATTATATTATTTTTCAAATATGTGAAATAGCTTTAGGGAGAAAGTAAGTTTTAAACCTTTGTTTTTAGTTTCATTATGGGATATGATCAAAGTTGGTAAAACATAATGAGCGTATAACCTGAATAGGTAGTAAGAAGCAGTGCTAAAAATAACATGTTATTAGTATCTCAAGTTGATTCTATTAGTGTATGCTTAATATATTTTATTAATGTATATTAATCATTGTATTCTTGCAGCTGCTCCGGGTAAGCCGAAGGGTCCATTAAAGGTATCGGATGTGACAAAGAACGGCTGCAAGTTAAAATGGGATAAACCTGAGGATGATGGTGGCAAACCCATTACTGGATATGTTGTGGAGAAACTGGACAAATCCACAGGACGGTGGGTGCCTATTGGGAAGACATTGGAACCTGAGATGGATGTAAAAGGCCTTCAAGAGGGTCATGAATACCAATTCCGTGTCAAAGCAGTCAATGAAGAGGGAGACAGTGAACCTTTAGAAACTGATAGATTAACAGTTGCCAAGAATCCATTTGGTGAGTTGGTTGACTAGATTTAAACTTTTGTATTTTGATATATTATTGACTTAACAACAAAATTGCTCTTCTTGTTCATTATCTATCACTTCCTGTACATCAAATAAAAAGGTAGCAAGAAATATAAATGAGTTTCATAATTTACTTTAATCAGGAGGTCCCAGGAACTAATAAACAAGTTGTATGAAGTTTAGTAAAAAAAATTATATACATTGTTTATTTAATTTCAATTCTTTCTTCATATTCAGATATTCCTGGCAAACCTGGCGTTCCAGATATTGTTGACTGGGATGTTGACCGTGTGGATTTGAAATGGGAAGCACCCAAATCAAATGGAGGAGCACCTATTACTGGCTACATTATAGAGAAAAAAGAAAAGTTTGCAAGTTCATGGGATGAAATACTTACTACAAATGTTAGTTTATCATACAATTTTACTTTAAAAAATTAATTATAAGTATGTTTAATAGTGCTTCAATTTGAATGCTAACCTAACTTTTCAATCTTAGTAAATCTATAGGTGTAAACTTATCGTCATTGTGATTATAACTTTACTTTTTACATTCCATTAATCCATAAATATATGTTTGGCAAGAAATTGACTCTTAAGAATAATGTGTTAATATAGTATCCTATATTATTTATATTATATAATAATTGTAAACTGCATTTTGAATGCATTACACAATCTAAAATGAGTTTTCATATGCCTCTAGAAATGGCTTAGGGATTGTGCTCGAAATGTTGTTTTAAAAGGTTTCATACAATGAGTTATATAAATTCATTAAATTGTAATCCTAATTTTTTAGTTGTGTCAGTATGTACCACATAAATTAACCTCCACCACAAATAATCATTAATTAAACTATTTGGAAATCCCAAAGGGCTCTTTTAGACAGTAATTAACGGTTTTATATTTATACTTTAACCCATTTCAGTGACCGAAATGTCTAAGGTTTTTCTAGAGTTTTCCACTCTTCTTACACGCAAATTCGTGTAGATTATCTCTAAAATGCTTTCTTCCTCATCCCTATCCCTTTAGAGTAATTATCATATATGCGTCTAACCTGAAAATTTAGTAAGATACGGTGATAAAATAAAATGCGTATATGTTAAGGTAAAAGATCGTGGACTAGTAAATCTTGGAATTTACTGGTAAATCATAACATTGACAATATCACTTGGTAAAAGTAAGAAATATCCTACAAGATGTTTACATTTATAACTTTTGCCAGCTCTCATTGTTAATGTTGGTATTTACCATTATATTCTAATATTTATTAATCTTCGAACATTTATAGTAAAATAAATTCGTCTAAAATGACCGATGGTTTTAATGGCTGCTCAACCAAACACATCAAATAAATTACTAAATCCACAAAAATGTAGCACCCATATGTAGAATCTTATAATGGGCCAACAGGATGGAAAATACAATATTAACAATTTTGACCTTTTCCTAATTTTTAGGAAATATATTGAAAGAAATAATAATTACATCTCAAAGAGTGTATGGACTTATAAATATTGCTAAGGTTTTGCATATAATAAATAAAAATAGTATTTAAAATTAATCAAATAGAGAAATAAACTAAGTTTATTCATAAATCTTGGCCGTTCTACAGTTAGCCAACATCTGTAAACACTCTAACTGTTAAAGTAACATTACTTGTTCGATTAAAAATATGTCCCAATTTATAGATTAAATTACTTAAAATAAATGTTACTATTTCTGATTCATTTTATATATATATTTTGACATCCTAATATTATGTACCTCTGGTAACTAGACTGTATAATATAGGATATGGCAGAGAAATATAATGCTTTTCAAAATTAAATTATGAAAACAAAATAATGATTTATTATTAAAAGCTGTTATCATTGTAAATCTCAGGTAACTCCATGCAATTTGATTGTTTGAAAATAAAGTCTAAAAGGTATTTCCCGATTTCCTAATTAGAGCTTCAATCTTCGGCATAGGTTTCCATTTACCTCCTCCATCATGTCCTTTAGAATTGTCATGATTTGTTCCATTTAATTCCTCTTTGATTCGTTGGTGGTCCAAGGCTAGAATATACATAGTATTGACCAACATATTTTGCAAATGGAATTTTATTTTCTTAAATAATAAATTATAAATCATTCTACTGTGCCAGTGTCGATTGTTATAAATATTTCTGATAAAAGATCATAGATAATCATACATTACAATTATTATGTATATGAAAGTGCCTATTCACATAGTTGATAGTTTGTCATCAAAACAATTTTGGTCCTTGTCAGTCATTTTTATAAAACAATGGAAAAGATCACACAATATAGGACATGTGACACACTTTAACTGTATCAAGTAGTTTTAGTTAATATCCAAAAGTAATACAACACACAAAACAAGAAAATATTCTAATATAAATATAACCATTTTGGAGAGATGAAATAGCTGTCTAAATTTTTAATGGATGTTAAATAAACAAGAAATGAACATTTATTTTACTAAAATTTATGCACTCATAATGAATTCTAGAGACTTAATCAGTTGATGTTTTGTTACTCAAACATTTCATAGCTTTTCTTACATGTATAACCATACTTTATCAAAATTTTTATTTCTGTTTATAACTAAAAAGTAATATGTAAAACATCATATAATCAGAAAAAGAAATAGAAATTATTGACAAAAGTGGAACTGAAATGGGTCAATTAGTGTTTAGATTTAATGTATATGTATTACTATGTTATTTTGATTTTGACTTATCTTAAGTCCACTGTATTTTGATAAACCTATATAAATCCATGCCAAGGTTCGATGCCTTATCTTAAGCTATATTATTCGTCTACAGTTCGATTAGTGGGCCACTCAGTTGAAACCTGAAGAACTTTTCTAGTAAATAGTTCCCTCTCCTTTAATATACATTTGACCCTCCCCATATACTCTAATGTAGTTAGAAAATGTGTGTGCAGTGGCTGGCTATTGGTGGAAAGTTTGAAACTGAAAGGATCTGAACAATGAACTAGTACAGTCACATGAAACAGCAACTTATGTTCTGCCCCTGATTGCACTACTGCTAGCTTGCAAGCTATATGATAGGTCTTATACTTTAAATAGTAAATACAGTAAACTTATTCTAATTAATAAATATTTAACACATTTAATATTAATATATCTTTTCTTAAACAGTAAAAATTGATTGCTCATATTTCATCCCCCACTACCCTATTATCAACATTATATCCCCTTTACACCCTTGATTGTCTAGGGGTATGTCACCTTTGGTCTTATTCAGATCCAAGATATGATGTAAATATGTCGAACAATAAATAATGTTTAGGAATAAGATGTCTTATAGATAGTTAAAAAGGTTCTCACTTTCTTAACACTATTTCAGACTCCATCCAGCGAAGCACGTGTCCCTGGATTGAAGGAAGGTAACCAGTACCAATTCAGAGTTAGAGCCGTAAATAAAGCAGGACCCTCAGAGCCAAGCGAGCCCACCAAACAACATATTGCTAAGGCCAGATTCTGTGAGTATTGTTATATTCAAACATATATATGGTATCATAAGCTTAAATTAATTCCAGTATAAAGCTATTGCTTGTATGTTGACTGTCCAAGAAATGTCCCGGTAATGGTTTTAGGAAATTGATTATTTTCTAAGACCTTAGTGACAAACACGTCAGTTTTATGAAAACAGAATACAATTTTGGTTATATTGTTTGAAAAAAAGTGTAGTAGTTTTAGGTTATTTTGTTAACATGTAGCCCAATAAACGAAATATATTCTTATATAAACATCAAGAATTAAAATAGAATTAAAATGATTTTAATTTTCTTTAATATTCTAAAAGTTGTCTTTGGTGATTTTTAAAAATATTATATATTTAATAATAATGTTCTTTTAGATACTACATTTAATCCCGTATTTTAGTTTGGGCAGATATTATGATTACTACTCATATTTATTTTTCCAACACATTTTCTATAGATTTAGCTATATTTGATTGGATTTGATATAAGAATTGATTAATTAACATTCTGTAACAGACAATATGTTGTGTTCCAAGTGTAATGTCACACTTTGAATCTTTTAGTTTGCGTTACTAACTCAGCGAGCGCTAGAGATGTGATTTTACTTGCCACCATTAGAGTAGTGTTTCTATACTCATCCCTTTTTTATGAATCGGACAGTTAGCATGTAACACAAAGCTTAATGATGTTCGAAACATGATTAATCTTGGGGTTAAATAAAAATATTGATTTTGATATAACGAGTAAACTAATAAGCGTCACAATATAAAATATCAGTTGTTGTAACTTGGGAAGTTCAAAACGATATAAAACATTAATAAATACATATTTTTTTAGATTTTCTTTGATATGAATGGAGTGAATAAAAATGAAACATTTCGGTTCAAATAGACAACAAAAATACTATAGTAGATATGCTATTATCTAGGTTTATTCTTACTCTTTCTAAAATATTAGAAGAACCAATTACTACTTCAAGAAACCAACCAATTTCCATAATTTTAGGCTATATTTGTAAACTAAACTAAACTCATCATACATTAACCTTCGTAGTTTCTAAAGGACAAGTCCTAGGCTGTATCTGAATAGTCCAAGGATCCTTGAGTCACAGTCTTGATTAATTCACACTAGCTACACACTTCCCAATAAAGACTGCACTAAACATAAACTATTTGAACGGCAACGGCCTTTCTACATCCTTGGGTCCATGGTTCTGCTCTCTAGCAATTATCTTAGAAACTATGTAGACTCCATCTATAAGTCCGAATGAATCTAACATGGGGTACTAAAATTGACGCATTTATGTTGATAATTGACCCGTTTTAATTGGTTTTGTTCTCTTTGTAACATTTGTTTACCATAGAATTTACATCATGCTTAGCAACAATTTAATAATTTTGACAATATTAAATGATAGATGTAGAATTATTATTTAACTTCTTCATATAATCAATTTTTTATTATTATTGGCAATGATTAAAGCTCAGACTCAAGAACTTGTAAGGAACCAATCCTTTTCTTTATTCTTTTTAAATAAATGTTCTAATAGTAAGTATTTTAATTTCACAAGATATGATGGTGATACATTATTAGTACACACCAAACATCACAGACAACAGTGTTATTTAAAATGGTGGGTAACAAATTCACTGAGCTCTAGCAGACGAATGTAAAAGAGTTGCTGATTAAAAACCCCACCGACAGCGTGTCAACAACATATCACTTTCATCCTTGAGCTTAAGTGCATGTACAAGGTTCATCGGCGACCCTCATGACTATTTGGACAGATCTACACTTGGTCACTTGATTGTCAGTGCAACTCTCAAGGGCACCTATCAAGGCAACAGTGCATAACTAGACTGTTCGAATACAGCCATCATGTCACTATGGTGATTTGAAATTTCATATTTGTACTTTACATTCTTGACAAATTTATGACTAGTTTATCCCAGGTCTTGTTATTGCTGATTTGTAAATCATTGTCTACTACGGTCTAAATGATAAATTGTAAAATACATCTGTCATTTCTCTTCCTTAAGGCCTTGCTTCTTTGTATTACATGACATAGTCCTACTTTATATAATAAGATCTTGTCACTGCTTTTCCCACTAAATAGTAATAATAATATGGTCACGAGGGCTCGGTGTGCGACCTAACGGTCTGCGGGCCGCTCACATGTCACCATACTACCAGAGAGTTTTTTAAAATGATATGGGGATATGCTGCTGATTAAACAAGATTGAAAATGCACATGGGACTATTCAAGGTTTTGATTATTAAAAACACCACACAAAGACATACACTGAATCAACTATATTTACAACCAAATTAACTACAACTAAACAAACTTATGAATTAATTAATAAGAATAGTGGTTAGCCTGTAAAATTAATTAACTAATAAGAAAATATAAAATCGAATTAAATTAAATAAACATATAACTACAAAACACAAAATAACTATTCAAGTAATTATACCAGTCACAATTTTATTAACATAGTTCACAGCAACAATGTCTACATCATTCGTGTAATCCACATAAGTCGCCACTTGTTTCTGCATACAACACACTTTGCTGACTCAGGCTACACAAACACTGGATTCACTGATCCTCTCCTGAGAATACTGACCCACTCGCTGTACACGCTAGCCCACACACTGGACACGCTGGCCCACACAATGGACATGCTGACCCACACAATGGGCATGTTGGCCCACACACTGTACTCTCTAGCCCACTCACTGGACATGCCATCCTACATACTCGATAAGCCAGCCCACACACACTGGACATACTGGCCCAAACACTGGACATGCTGGCCTACACACTAGACACATGTTGGCTTACACACTAGACACGTTGGCCCACATACTGGACATGCTGGCCCATTCATTAATCACGCTTCCCACTCCCGGGCACACTAGCCCAGACGCGCCGGTACACTCACTCGGCTAACCTCAACACGAACTAAGGACCCTCTGGCTATCACTGACCATGTATAAATAGTGTAACACTCAGAGTCTAGAAATCTCCATTTCCAGAATACACTACTTGGTTCAAAGAAAGTGAACCTAGACACTTCTAAACTCACAACTTATTTTCCATAAAAGCTCCCCGCCTACCCCACTAAAAGCCCCTGGGCAGTCAGGTTCGTCCATTTACCTTTTAGACAAAGATAGAGTGAGAGAAGAGGGAGGACAATAAAAGTTGTAGGTGTAGCGTCAACACAGTGGAGCACTAATCTTGTTACAATATTATAGGTATATTATTCAATGGTGGTACGGTAATATAAAAATAGGATCCTAAAGTGTAGCAATTCCTAACTTAATCTAGATTTTGTTGCCCTTTTGAAGATTAAGTTATAGGCTAATTTGGATGGATAAACTTGTAGTTATAAAATTATAAATTATATATAACGATTTAGTATTGGATAAGACAGAAAATATAATTATCTAGAGTGTATTTAGTGTGGCACAAAGAATAGACATGTCTAACATTAATAGGTGTTAAACTAAAACACACCTGCCTTACAACTTTCAATTCTACATAAGTTGAATTTACGTCTTGAATTTTAGTTAATTTGGTTATATGACTTGCTTTAAATAAGCCTATACCCTTACTAAAGGATTGATAAGAATAACACCTAATATTAACAAATTGAAAACTATATTTGATTACTATTTTGTGTATGTCTGTTGCGATACTGTATGCTTACTATCAACTAAGAATTTCAAAATTGTGCCTCATGCGCTTCACTAGTTACACCAACGTCCATAGACACTGCCTCTAAGGTACATTCCATTGAAACATACCTATTACGCCAGTAGCTGTATAAACTTGAAACACAAAAGTGAAGGCATTGTTAAAACACAAAGTTAAATGTTGGTTATTGATGTTCCACAAATTATTAAACTTTGTTTTACTAAATTAATCCTTTCGATACAATGAATCATTTAAAATGTACCAGAGTAATATTAAAAATGAATCAGTTTTTTTTAAAATAAATATACAAATTTCATTTGAAATGGTTTTTTTCTTTTTTTTT
>CABFOV010000217.1:136048-176879 GCA_902141375.1 Timema poppense
TTTTTTTCATTTGGCACATGATTGTAATTTCTTGTTTTCAGTAAAGCCCATCATTAATCGGGAAAAACTGCAAAAGGTTACTGTCAGAGCTGGCCAGTTTGTTAAATTGGATGTTGATGTCAAGGGGGAACCTCCTCCAACTATTACCTGGCACTTTGCCAACAAGCCATTGGAAACTGGAGCAAATGTAAAAATTGAGAATGAAGACTACAACACAAAAGTCACACTCTCTGAAACAACTAGAAAAAATACCGGTGTTTATACTATCAAGGCTGAAAATGATTCAGGGAAAGATGAAGCAACTGTAGAAATCAATATTCTAGGTAAGTTAGACTATTTATTTAATGTATTGACTTCTCTTTTAAAGTATTTTAACTATCATCTATTCATAAATTTTGTCTATCATTTGTATGTTATTTTATACCAAGATGTAGATTGAATTAATACAAATCAAATTAGGTTTTATAAAAAAAAAATTATATAATGGTATCGCTTTGTTGCTACTACTATTGCGTTACAATTTCACTATAATTTAACATTTAGGTCTGTAGTATTTTAAAAAAAAGCCAAAGACAGATACACATAAAAGCTGTAAACATTTGCTTTATATTGCATTGCTGCATTTTATCATAGCTTGCAGTCTTAATATAGATCATGACAAGTATGACATAAGCACAATGAACTCACACTTTCAACTCTCCTGACTCAGCAGGCAAGTACTCAAACAAGGTCGTGTTTAAAACATTGGTTATTTTGCCAAGTAGCATGATATAAAGCAGTTTTAAAACTAGTATCTTAGGGTAAACACCCTTTCTTTTTGTGTATATAACAGTGAGGTTTTTGGACCTTAGGAAAAATGAGAGAGGGGTCGGTCAGATGTACAACAGTTGCTATAGGGGCTAGTCCAAATTGCTCTACATACTCAACTACAAAGTCTAACCAACTGATGGGGAGAATATCCCGCATTTTAAATGACTGTTCTGCACCGAGGATGCTCTAACCCATCCTATAAGTCTGAGTTCATTAATAACAGCACATTCCTGAACATTTAAGTGTTTGATATCAGCTATGGATATTATAACGTTGAAGATGTCAGGATACGCACTGCTGAGTAGGGACATTAACACAAAGAGTACCTTTTTCCAAACTATATCAATTAGTTCTAAATCCTAGATCACATTGTACATTATTAGATTAATTAATGAATTTCAATAAGCCAGATTAAACAAACCTAGAATTATGTGACTCACCTATACATCCCAAAAACCCATCCTGACACGCTAGGCCCACAGGACCAGGGCGAGCGACAATTTACTAAATCATAATTTATATGAACTATGGGTTTGTACATGCATATTAACAAAATCACATTTTAATATAACTCTAGTTTCAAATTTAATAAATATACATTTGTGGGAATATATTTTGATTACAAATTACTCACTGATATAATGTGCATACATATAAATACAAATTGTTCCAGATAAACCTGATAAGCCTGAAGGTCCTCTGGAAGTATCGAATGTACACAAAGAAGGTTGCAAACTTAAGTGGAAAAAGCCCAAAGATGATGGTGGTTTACCTCTCACTGGATATGTTCTGGAAAAAATGGATCCTACAACTGGACGATGGGTTCCTGCTGGTTTTGTAGATCCAGAAAAGACCGAACATGAGATTACTGGTCTGGAACCTAACAAGAAATATCACTTCAGAGTGAAGGCTGTCAATGAAGAAGGAGAATCAGAACCTCTTGGAACAGACACAGCTATCTTGGCAAAGAACCCATATGGTAATCTTTGCAATTCATTTATATTAAATGGACACACAAGATTAGATTTTATATCACGATAATAATTAACCAAACAATTACAATAAGTTTAGAATAAAACATGTCCTTTATGTTACTCACATCAGATTAAGCCAGACCATTTATGTTAAATTAATGTAACTCTTAAGTGACAAAGTTGGTGAAACTAACCCACTTAACATTATTCAATGAAAATATTAAAATTATAGCAATATATTACAAAGTAGGTGGTGTGCCAAGCTCATTTTTTCAGTTCGAAGTAAAGTATAATCGAATATTATTAAATATTCCCTAAGCCAAATCAAAGTTTGAATATAAAAAAAAAGTTTAGTGTTTGTAATAAAATATGATGTTGCATAACTATATAACTGTAGGTATTTCAATATAATTTTAGAAATAATATATTATAAACATGAGCAACAAATCTAATCCTAAAATGATAAATAGGGTCATACTTAAAATATGTATTTTAGTTATTTAATATTTTCTTCATATGAACATGAATTGGTTGTGCACATAACACCACAATATAATTATATTTAATATCCATTTAAATCATTCTTGAAACCTATACATAGGCCTAATAATGAAATAAATAGCTAACAAACTCTTCTTATCAAATGATTCTTTTCACACTTATAAATTACGACTTTTAATAAGAACTGGGGCCTTCATGGTACGGTTTTAAAATTTATGTACCCTAGCAACACCTCACGTCAAACCACTGATTTGGACAAACAATGTATTGCAAATTACAACTTGTATACAAATTGTTTTTACTCATCCACTTAATATAAATTTAAAGTATTAATTCATTATTTCAGACATACCAGCAGCGCCTGGACTCCCTGAAATTGTGGACTGGAACGAGAACTCTGTTAAACTGAAATGGGAACCTCCCATTCGTGATGGAGGGGCACCAATTACTGGTAAAATGAAAGCATAGTTTGTTAAATACACTGTTTATACATTTGCAGCAACAAATATAACTTTTAGCTATGCATAGAAGATAAGGTTATTGTTGTTTATTACTTTCACTAAAATTGTCCCCACTTTCTCAATAGACTGAAACACTGATGATGAGATCGGGATTCAAATCTCTGTTGGGTGTACTGAGGGCGGTATTTCAAAAGTTGTTTTCCACTCCCCCTCCACGCAAATGCGAGTAAACTTCTTCAAAATTAAGCTTTCCCAATCCCTAACGCATTAGCATGAAGTACTTAAGCATATAACCCTAATGTGGCTAGTATGACACAGTTACCAATAAAATCCAACCAAAAGAGATTTACACGATTCTAACTTTGTAAATGAAATTAAAGGCTACAAACTAAAAGTACAGATGCTTTATTTAAATTATGAATTAAAAAATATATTCTGTAAAATTAACATACAACACTATGTAATTTCAAATACAAACATTAGTAAAAAATAAGAATTTAAGAGGTCAAGACTTTTATATGTCACTTTTAAAGAAACTGTAACTAAGCTAGAGGTTATTTTAGTTCAAAAATTAGAAGCTAATAAAAAATAATTTAAACAGAAAAACTTAACTCCATAAGTATTACTAAATAATGGGTCCAACTTCTATAAAAGTAATTTGTAGTTTAGGTAAATTTATATGTTGGATTAAATTTGGGATGTTCCAAACCAAGACTTTAAAACATGTTTGGTACAATTTGTTGATTGTTTTAGGATATGTAATTGAGCTCCAAGACAAATATGGTGGTGGTTTCACCAAGTGTGCTGAAGTGACAGGTAACACTTGCCAAGGCACTGTCCCCAAACTGGAGGAAGGCAACACTTATAATTTCCGAGTGCGGGCTGTAAATAAAGCTGGCCCGGGAGACCCTAGCGAGGCAACCAACCCACACCTAGCCAAAGCCAGGTTTTGTAAGTACATTGAATAAATTATAAATAAAACAAGTAGAGTTAGAGTTAGATGTAATGAAAATATACAACTAACTCTGTTTCCAATATAAGAAAATCATTAAAATATATACAAAATACCAAAATGTGAGAAGTCACATAATTTTGGAAAACTTTTTTCACGTTTATTTTAATTACTTATTTTCCAATGAAACTTAAAATCAATATTTTCTTAGCTACCAAAAACATTATTTTCTTGGCTCCCTCTACTTATGTTGGTCCAAATAGCGTTGTATGAAAATCCTTTTTCCTATACATTTGTTCTCAATCACCCAATTGTTTTTAATAACTTGATTTAATTCAAATTTTGCGAAAATCGATTAATATCTAGATGTTGTTACTCAGGATGAGTTTTATTCTTTACTGAATTTTTTTAATGAATTTAAAAATCAAATACTTTTTTTTAATACAAAGAACATTAACATTGAACATCATTTAACAGGTATTTTGTAAAATGTGATTAAAACTGAATTTTTACTTGAAAAGTTATTTTATTGAAATTAGAGAAGGGACAATGGTGCTCTTGAACTACTTGTAGCAAGTATTACAACTAGTATTCATATTGTCATGATTGTCACTCACCGCTGTTATGCTGTTTAATTTTGAGATCCTTAACTATTACTTAAATCTTATTTGTTTCTCCATAAGCCTGGCTCATAATTCAGAAAGTTGGTTGGGATTTTGAGTTAGAGAAATAAGTTTATTGTATTCTGTGTATCAAAGTTTTTTACGCACAAATTCCCAATTAAGTTATATCACTCTTTTTGAGATTTTCAGACACTTTTTTATCTCAGAAGAGTTAACGATATTTCTTTATGATTGCACAGACACATTTTTATTTTAAAAATGCTAAAATAAAAGTTCATCTGATAAATCACAAAGCTTTCTAAGTTATTTCATTAATATATTGTTTCAAGAGTGATAGAATCAACTCTAATGATATTTGAAGGCATACTAATTTAATTAAATCATTAGCAGGGCTGTCAGTGGTCTGGATTGTTATGAACCATGCTTTCATATAAAGTGCACAACTAGAACAAAGTTCTCGGTATTCTTTTTTATTTAAAGATTTCATACATAGTTGTTCTCTAAACATTTACATAAGAGAAAATAAATGAGTTTTGCGATACAATTCGCATGGCATATTGAACTCAAAGATTAAAAGGATAACCCTCCAAAAGGGTTAACGCTAATGAAGGTGGATGTCCGCTCTAGGGACTCATATTAATCAGACTGTGGCTGTTCCAGCTGATAAAATAGAAATAAAATAAATTGCATTAGATTTGAATTAATTTATTTCACTATTGGGATGAAACTGTTTCTATAATAGGTCAATCTATACACGTGTTGATTAAAAATTATGTTATCATTGAAGTCAGAAAATGTTATAACATTTTGGCTGTCTTATAATTCTTTTGAAAATGTATTCTCATCAATTGAGACCGAAGAAGTCTGAAAGTGTTTACAAATGTGAATATCTGTACAAGAAGTTAATTCCATCAAATCTACCTCATACACTCCCCTTAAAGCAATTTCTAGAATATGATAATGGCATGACAATTAAATACAATTTTGGATAAATTTACTCTAAGAGGAGGAAAGCGTCTTGTGTTTGTCAAGTGTCGCTCGATATAGTACAAACAAATATGGTCAACACTATACAATATTCAATTTCTGAAAAGGTTTTGTGAAGGCCTCAGCTCGGGATTCTCCATAGTATGTAGAAATCTTTGGAACACCTGGGACTTGATCAACTCTTTCATCAGTCACTATCACTGGAAGACAAGCATTGGTGCCTTTCCATGTGAAACCCTAGACAAGTTTTTCAACCCAATTGAGAAAAATGTAATCCATAAATTTCAGCTTATACTTATGTCCTAAGGTAATACATTAGCTATTCTGCAACAAGAGCTTTGAATAGAGAAACAATTGTTATTAACTTTTTATAGGCCTTTCTACAAACTCTTTGAATAGGGATGCAATTGATTTTTGGATAGTAATATTAATGTACTACTTTATTCTGTGAGGCATTTGTGGATGCATATACTGTATCATTGCTTTCTTGACTGTCATTGCTATCATCATATTATATAATTGTCTGCTTTTCAAGCTGTATCCAGTAAAGTATTGTAATATCGGTGCTTGTAATAAAGTACAAAAGTTTACTACAAATTACAATATATACTCTGGACGTACTTTCTGGTAATTGACTGATTCCCACACACAATCAGTGGTTTTTAACATGTGATTTGAGGGAAATTGAAAAATAAAAAAGGAGGGGAAATCAGATTAAAGGACAAGAGAAAGTACTCTTTCCATTGTATTGACCTGTGTTATATGTAAGATAATAAAACCAGAACTGATATCACCAGAAATCCAACTTGTGAAAAATATTGACAATGATATCTAGAGATAAACTTTCAGAGTATCGGAAGTTGTTATACTTTTTTGACAAAATTGTATAAAACTTGGCCTTATGTGTCCTTTATAAAAGAGAAAATGGAGTGGAGAGGTTGGACACAAACATTTTGAAACATTGGAAATATATATCTCAACATATTTATGCAAACATTATCTTTTAATATATTATTGTCATTTTATAGATATGTTATACCATTTTCATATGCATTTCTAATATAGTGTTTAAAAATTCAAATGAAGTGCCAAATAATATAAGATAAGTTTCCAATATTTTATGTTAGTTTTTTGTTGAAAAATTATTATATTTTGGTTATTTACATAACTTTATGCACTAAAATTACTTGTAATATATTTTATTTTACATTTTTTTTAATATCATGTTTGAATCTGATAAATCAAGTTACAATTCAATTACTTCAGATTTTTTCATATGGATATTAATTTGTAATCTACGGAACAGCTCAAAATGGAAACAATTGAACATAAATGGAGTATTTTAGCTCTCAGTATTTTATTGGCTAACTTTTGAAATTGTTGAAGATGGAATTTTTTAAAGCGAAGTTGAAGCTAATATTGATTCCAAAGCCAAGTTTAAGTTTTGAAGATTCACATATACGTACTTTAAACAAATGTACACTTTTGTATTTGTTAGCACTAGTACCATAATTTGTTATTGGTGATTAAGATTGCTAAAAAAAAAACTAATGTTAATTTACGTTAAGTAAATTAAAGTTGTCAACTTGGGCTTTTTCTATCAGTTTGTAAATTAGTAGAACGGAATTCACTTTCTATTCATCTCACCAGTGGCGGCTCGTAGCTAAAATTAGTGGGCGTGCTGCTCCATAAAATGTTTAGCCTTTGTTTTAAAATTGTATAAAAAGAAAAAAAAGCATGTACAAAAAGAAAATTTATTCAGGAACTTGATATAATCTTAACAAAAAAACCAAACTTTTTTACTTACATTAACTTATATTGTTACAGTTCAGGCTTGATCTATTCTTTTAAAAATGAAATCCATTCTTCTTGTTTTAATATGCTTATAAAAATTCAATAATTTTCACCTTGATCTCTGGATGACAATTTAGGAAATTTTTCTCCATTGAAAGTACTGCAAGCGTCCTTCCGAATTCATAGTGTTTCTTAAAAAAGTTTTTATTCTTTTCAATGTTGAAAAGCAGCGCTCTGCCTCTAATGTAGTCATGTGAAATGTCAAGAGGATTTTTATCAGTTTCGTAATTTCACTAAAAACATCATCTAGATTATTTTCCAAGATAAATTTAAGCAGCTCAATTAACTTGAAATATTCATGAATATCAGTCCTACATTAGAATACTTTTAGTTCAGTTTTCAAGCTTTTCTTTGTCAATCATGGGATAAGCCTCAGTGGTCAGTACTATCTTTTTTTGTAGGATGTTCATTCTTAAATCTAGTGAAGCAATTCTTGTTGAACAATTTAGCAGCTACTAAGTGTTTAGTGGAAGAATATATGTCCATTATATCAACACATTTATAGTCACACACTTCCTTAGCTTCTGCCATGAGTGTCTTTGAAGGATTCTCACAGTACTTTGAGTTTCTAAATTCTAAAATAGCAGGTTTGAAATTTGTTATATATCCATTAACTTTAAACACACTAATTTATCGAGATTGCATTTGGTTGTAAATTATTTCAACATGAGGAATAATATGATGAAAAAGATCTAACCAAAAGTTGAAATTATCATAATTCAGGCATTTTAAAATTCCTGTTGCTTCTGCAATGATTTGATCTGCATTTAATGTTGACTGAATTTCAGTAAGTCAGTTTTTTAAAGATTGCAAATTTTCATGAACTATGTTTATGGTCCCTATAATGAATTTCCACCTTGTAGAGGGTGGACATGGAATGATGACGCCCATATGTTTATTGAGAATGGACACACGTTGTGGTAATCTTGAGAAGAATGTTGGAATAGCCAGAATGTTAGAGAAAAAAAATCTTGCGTTTCGTGTAATACTTGCTGCATTTCTCATTATTAAATTAAGTTGATGTGCATAACAGTGAATGAAATGTGCATTACTATAAACTGCTTTTATTTTTGCTTGAACTCCTGCTTTTTTGCCTTGCATGACATTTGACCATCAAATGTCTGAGCTATCAGTTTTTGTCCATTTCCTTGAAGGATTATGCCCAATTGTTCTAAAATACGTTTTTATATGCCATCTGCAGTTTGATTTTCTGGAATAAAGAATCCCCAAAAACGCTCAAATATTTCTCCATTCAATACGTATCGTAGAACAAGGACCATTTGAGTGTGTTCCGAAACATCTTTTGTGTCATCAGCCATGACAGCTTCAAAGGAAGCTTTCTAATTTCCGTCCTTATCTCCTCATGGTATATTGGTAACAGGCAGTCAAGTATCTCATTCTGAATGGTCATAGTAACACCTTTGAAGACTGCACTGGTTTCTAAGGGATTCTTCAAATCTGAATCTAATTTAGATGCAAAATTTACTAATCCTCTAAATACCCCTGGATTTACTGAATCGTCTTTTTCACTCATGTCCACGTAAGGGAGTTTCAAAGTTTCCACAAAAGCAAATGCAGTCTATTATTTCGAACAAAATTTCACGGTTCTTTTTAACTTTTATATTAGGCTCATTGATTGAAAGTCTGTATGCCTCACTAAGTTTCTCCTTAATACTTACACTTCCTAAAAGTGACAGTGAAACAACATTATCAACATGCTTCTTTGCCTTCTCATGCTTTTCAGTTTTTTCTTTCATTTCGTTTATATTTCTAAAACCACCTTTTGTCCACGGTACATCACCTCCAAACAGTAAACACGGGAAGCAAAACAGTGAATTTTTTACTTCACAGTCGCAAAGCTAACTTTTCCATTGGTACCATTCAGAATTAAAGCTACGAATATATTTCTTGTTGTTGCTTTTGCCTGGCTGAGATATTAGAATATCAGGTGTTGAACAACCTATTTTCTTGACTGTATCTTTTTCATGGAGAGATAGCTGTGAAAACTTAAGCTGTTGAAGTTCACTTACAGTCACAGAACTTATTTCTTAGGGATGAAAGGCATTGGTTAAAGTTTTCTGTTATATAAAAGAACCGAAAAAAAATGAATCAAATTGAATAGCTGGAAGCAGAATAATAATCTAATTCTACACTCTTCTACATTTTATTACATCCAAGAATATGGTACACGGTTTTAAGCACAACACATGCTGAGTAAATATAAAACTTCCCTCCGCCATCACGCCAGAGCCGGCACTGCGAGAGCAACAGTGCTCTCTACCTTGCAGTCCCGCCTTCCTCCTCACACCCCTCCTATGTGTGCATGTGCACAACAGTCAACCACCACGTAGCTTGCATTGTGAAGCGCACAGCTCCAGAATTATATTTTTGTATCTTTTACATAAACTGGGGGGATGGCTACTAAAGTACTGACTTTAAGCTTAAGTAATATATATTGTACTACAAAAATAAATACAGAATTAAAGAAAAAAGGACTCATTATATTAAATGTTATCGAGAATATCAAGTAGAAATAGGGGGTTCTGCAGTTCCTCAGTGCCTATACACGAGCCGCCACGGCACCTTACATATTTTTTGTTACATTGACAATGGAAGTTGATCTACATGACTTGTCCAAATGACCAAACATTTGCGTAAAGCGGATGCAGATGCATCTATTTTTAGTATTTAAATAACTGTTAGAGAAGCTCAAAGCTGTGTTGAAAGGACAATTAATAAAGATGGATTGGGAAGGGTTGTTTAAGTTTTGTAAAGTTAGGTAAATGTTGGTGTTAGTCAAAGTTCAGCGATTTGTTTTTAAAATTATTTATCTAATCATATTCTAGAAGTGTGATAATGTTCTCTAAATTTAAGTTCTGGCAATATTAATTTAGTTAAAATCAATTGACTGATGCTGAGTTTATTTGATTAACTTGTTTTGTTTGATTTTCCTAAAATATTAACTTCACATTTTTGACATATATCTTAATATTATTATTTTCAAGTATTAACAAAAACATTATTTTTCCAGTGAAACCACGAATTGATCGCACAAACTTACAAAACCTGATAATTAAAGTCGGTCTAACAGCGACTTTGGATATCAACATCATTGGAGAGCCTCCTCCAGTGGTCACTTGGTTATTCAAGGACAAGGTAAGGATATATTTCAAACAAACATATTTGCTTTGATTTTAAATTATGTACCACATATACTATTTATATTCTCATATTTTATCATACTAATAAACAAAATCGCAACAGGGACAGGTGCTGTAAGCATTTATATGAATTTGATATGTATTAATCAGGGAATATTTATATTATGCATAATTACTAATATATGGGCCTCTTATTATAGTTATATATGATACTTTGATAAAAAAAGAGAGTGTGTATAGACTGAGTGTGTAGAAAACGTGATGCTTGAAAAAGAATTGAGTAATATATGGTGGAGAAATTGGATTTCACATACACAAAACTATTAAAACCAGATCATGGGAATCTAGTATGTATCGCTGTTTCATTTCTATGAACTAGCTATTAGCTTTATTTGCAAACCAACTATAGCAGGTTATTCTTATATTTCTCCTAATGAACATGTATAGCAAATAAATATTCATCTCCTCTGTAGACTTAAAATAGGTAAATATCGTTCCCTTGGACATCCACCTTTCAAATAGGGAAATGTTTGTGATAAAGTTGAATCAATTCATTTGGTATTTAGTGTTTTAGTTTTGTCTCTAGGTCACAAGAGACTGCCACCTCCTGGTTATATTAAAATGACTAATATCACATCTTCTAAAGTCTAACCGACATTTTCTAAAGTAATTCTTGTACAGGCCATTGAAATTCTTAAACTGGTTTATTATTTCGATACAAATATAAAAAAATTATCTTCAACAAAAAGTATAAATTAAGTTAACCTATTTTATGAAGAGAAAAATGTACTATACATTTAATACATGTATTCTTTCTATAGTTCCAATCTCAAATAATATCTATTTTTCCAAAACGTTGGTCTAAATGGATTTATTTATATTAAATTCATCTCAAATCTTTGAGCAGTGCTTCTTAGACAATGGATCATGATCACAAAAAGAGAGAATTAACAACCTGTTAGGAAGTTCTGATATCAATGTAATTTTATCATACTTTTATGTTAAGTGTAATTTGTTCTTAAATTATGTAAAATATGATCATTTTGAGTTTTTTTATGAAAAATATATTGTTAATTATATTTTATATGCTTGGAATGATGAACAATCAAGAAAATGTTCAATTCTAGCACAGCTTAAAATATTTTTGAAAACAATGAATTTGAAGCATGGTTAAATATAAAACTTATAACTGGCATACTTATTTTTAGCATTTTAATAAATTAAAAGCATTCATTTTACAGGAATTGCAAACTGATGAAGAAATACGCATTGATAATATTGATTACAATACCAAATTTTTTATTATGAGAGCGAAAAGGAGTCACAGTGGTAAATATGTAATTATTGCGAAGAATTCAGTCGGAGAGGACAGGGCAGAAATTGAAATATCTACCTTAGGTAAGTTATATAAACTATATTTTTAATGTCTCACAAACCAAAAAAAGTGATGTAGCCTTAAGCCGAAAACTATGACAGGTTAAATTTTGATTGACTTAATGATTGGGTTATACTGTCAGAGTTCTTTAATCAGATTTACAACCAGGTTAGGGTCCTAGATACATATATTTGTTTTTATCTGAATTTAAATCTGTCCTATATATAGTATAGTTTTTCATTAAAGTATTTTCATACTCCTTTAATGCAAGTGCCGGTATAGTTTTCTAAACCAACTCTTTTAAACTTTCTCTTATGGAAATTTTTTTATTTTGACCTTTTGTTGAATGTATTATAAATACTATTTTGTCCTATATATAGGCAGACCAGCTAAGCCTAAAGGACCATTGGATGTGAGTGATGTTACTAAAAATGGCTGTAAACTGAAATGGAAAAAACCGGAGGATGATGGTGGTACACCAATTGAATATTATGAGATTGAAAAGCTGGATCCATTTACTGGACAATGGATTCCTTGTGCCAAAACTGTAGACCCGGAAGCTAATATTACTGGTTTGCAAGAAGGAAAACCATACAAATTCCGTGTTAAGGCTGTGAACAAGGAGGGAGAGAGTGAAGAGCTAGAAACAGAGAAACCTTGCATTGCCAAGAATCCATTTGGTGAGTATATATCTTATTTGATGTTTAGGATATGATAATTGTGATTATATAGTTTGAGTACTTTAGTAAGTTAAATGTCATATTTCACTTATTTATAATAAATATCATTAACACAAATTTATTAAACTATTGAGATATGATGTAAATTTGAACATCAATTAGTTTTCAAGCACTAGTTTGTTATCTCATTTTTGTTAAAAGTCTAAACAGTTTAATCGATTTATTATTAATTTGTTAATCAATATTAGTTATGTGTGCTTAGTGTTTATTAAGTCTTCTGTAACTAAGGGTTAGGTGCGTATAACCCGAACGGGTAGTAAGACGCGGTGCTAATAATAATTTAAAAAAACAACTAAGGGTTAGTGTTTGAAATAATAATACGGACGTTCTTGACTCTTATTAGAGGATTTAAGAAGTACTTTTTTTTTAATATAGCTGCTTATATTGTGGTAAATCTGAAAGTTACAACATTTAAAACGAACGTTCTTGACTCTTATTAGAGGATTTAAGAAGTACTTTTTTTTAATATAGCTGCTTATATTGTGGTATATCTGAAAGTTGTACAACATTTAAAAAATGTTACATCCAAGGCCAAGGTGTATAAACTTGCCAAAGGTTTTATGGAATAGAAAGTGGTTTTTCTTAAATGCTACAATTTGTATATACTAATTCAAACCAGAGCTAATTGGGGACTTACAGCTCATTAAAGTTTTGACTCCCAGGTATATTGGTAATTCTGATCAAGTTCTATTAAGAGTGCGAATTTATCTAGTTTATTTAGCGGTAGCTCAATGAAATGAAAATGGGGTTTTCCCAAAAGTTAATATCAAATAATTCAAATATACAGCATAATGTTTTTAAGGTGATTAGCCCTTTTTTCAGAGCCATAGGAACAAATGGTTATTTTCAAGAATGTTTATTGTTTTGCAACTTTCTTTTCGGAAACGGTTTGTTCTAGAATAGAAGAATGTTGATTAAGTTATAATTTTTATATGCACAGCTCTGTAATTTTAACATTGATCAAATATCAATAATTTTCACTTTTTCAATATAAAACTGCTGGCTGTATAGCAAAAATAAGAAAATGCATCACCTAATAAACATTGATACACTATCTCAGAAGAGGTGTTGAAAATATGAATATAAGAATTTACTCATTTTCAAGAAAACTAATATTTCCAAACGTATGATTTTTCCACAAGACCTTTCCGGTAGCTAGCGCCATCTACGGTTTCCGTGAGCCATCTGATATAATTGCCGCAGAAGGATACTTTGGTCGGTTGTTAAGCCACGCCGCACCTTTCATCCTCCCGCCCAGCATTACACAAGATAGGTTTTAGACTTGCACTTGAGAGGGCCAAAGGCCTTAAGTAGCCACTTTGCTCTCAAGAGTTTCACAGTATAGCTGGAGAAAAGTTTCAGGATGTTATGATAATCAAGGCCTGTAATGAGGTCCTTGAGCCATATCAGTCAACTCTGTTCATACTAAAGGCCTTTTCCAATTAAACTCATTATGTGTGATAAGGATTTATTTCCATTTGGTAAGAAATAACAATTTGTACTAAGTTAAGCTTGGGTCTAAAGTATTGTTTTATGTCCTGGCTTTTCTGGAGTTTATGTTGATTTAATATTGTTTACCTAGATAATCAGTTTGCCACTCATATATGTCAAATATTTCGCTAAAGAAATGATGATGGTTTCTTAGTGCCAACGTCTTTCCTTATGTTTAGGGTTGTCTATATTGGTTAAACTTTTCCTTTTCCTCTTCGATACCACAACTGTTAACTGTTTTATCTTGCTTCATCGCATTGTGACCAGTGACAAATATGTATAAGATGTGCTCAAGATGCAAATAAAAATATCAAGTTTTCATTCACTGACTTGTGTAATTCATGGAAATGTTCAACCTCTTCAGTTCTTTGAGTGACTTACATATAAGAAAAATTTGGAATTCTGGAGCATGCCACACCACACATTTCTATAGGTTTAACGGCGCAAGATGTTTAGGTCTATGTGAGCCAGTGCCCTAAGAGTCCTTTTAAGTTTGGGGACCGCATGTATTGTTCAGAAAAAAGGATGCATCATTTCATACGCTAGAGTTGATGCAATTCATTCATAGGTTTTGCAATAATTCCCAGCAATACTGCTGTAAAGTACAAATCATTTGTATTCACAAAGTAAGGTCTTGATAATAATGTAGAATGCTCTAACCCCTCTAAGATTAGTCAGCTGAAGCCTTTCTCCACCCAGTTAAAAGTAAATAACAATTTGTCATCAGTGTCGAAGAACATTATCTCATATTGGTTTAGCTAAACAGCTAATTTCCTACATTGCTAAATACCTTCCATGCATCTCTATCAAGATCAAAGTAAATCACAAATATTAAAAGTATATATATAAACACCCATACCTTCCTAGATTATATAAAATTTATATAATAGTGGAATTGTCGAAATTATTATACCCATGTTTAAGATAACAAATAGCTTAACTTACTGATAAAACATGTAGCTCTTTGTTTCCAAGAGACTATGACACCTCTTGAATACAATATTTGCCATGCTGATCATGTGATAATGTTGTTTAGAGTGTTTTTACTTGTATTGACAACAATTTTCATAATTCATATATTGTTACAAGTAATCTACATACTGTCACTGTCAGCCTATTCCTGGATATATTATTCACTTTCTGTAATGTTTATTATAATTCAGGGGAATGAGGTATAAAGTAGGATAACCTTGCAGATAGTATTCCCAATTTTGTTTTCTTTATTTATTTCTGGATGATTTCATTTTCCACATCTATTTTAGGGTTCATTCGCAGAGGCATACTTATGGTTCCTAAATTTCTGATAAAGTGAAATTAATTACTATTTATTTAGTTGTGAATATACCGTGTCTCGGATCTCCTGCAATTTGCCTCTGATTGTCTCTTCCAAGTACCAATTTGTTTTGGGCACAGCCTTTATAATGTTTCACCATTCCTCAGTATCTTTTTATGGTTGCTTTGTATTTCAGCATCCACAGTTTTAACAATACTTAATCTCCTTTCATAGTCTTTCCATGTCATGTAGTGATCTCTATAATTAGCTGAACTTTCATGAATTTGGATAAAGGGATTCTCTTGTTTCTAATCCTGAAAACATTTGTGAAAGTTAGAAAAGGGTATGAGTTTTGGGCTTTTGCAAAAAAAACAAAAAAGAGCATCTTTAGATAGGCTATAGATTATCCATTGTATTTACACACGCTCCCCCTTTTTTAGAATCTTGAAAAAACATGTATTCCAACATTTGAGGTTGAAAATTTAAACTTGGATATATCAACAATTTCAGGGCTATGGGTAAGAAGCTGTGCACAAAAAAAACCTATCAGGGATTTCGGGAGCTCCCAGCAAATTTGGATGATCTTAATAAACAATACCTTTTATTTTTATTTGTTTATACTTGCTCTTTGATTGGTTTGGATCTTGTTCTTTGTCAGTCATGGCTTCATCAGCCCCACCTGTTACTTGATCACAGCTCCTTGCCTCTGAAATAGGATATACATGAAAAAGAAGTCTTGACAACATCTTTGGCCTATTGAATCATGGATTCATCTCCTCTAAATTATGTTAGAAAAATATATTATCAGCTTCTTGGCTTTGACAGCTGACTGCTTCTCTTTCCATTTAATGAGGTTGGTCAGCTCCATCATGAGCTATATGACAAACATTTGCATGTTTTTTCTTTCCAATCTCTCTTTGAGGAACTTGTTTCCTTCTTTGTTTGAGTACAGACAGTAGCTAACCCTTCAGATAAAGATCCGGTCATTTTTTCTCTGTCTCTTTTCAGCTTTCTAAACACACTACCAGATTGTTTTTAGGTCCCATATTGTTTTATAGTTCTATATGACCTCAAGTACCAGAATGCAAAGGAACTAGGAGGGAATGAAAACTGCAAAGGTTAGATAATAACAGAGAATATAGAGGTTCTTATGATTTGGAAAAGATATATAGAAAACCTTATGAGAAGGAAAATTGACCAGGGAACCTCGAGATTGAAGCAGAAGAGGAGGTCGAGGACGATTAAAAAGGACTCTGCATTTTAAAAAGTTAAGTGGAGAAATTCATTAAGGACATGCAAAGAAGGAAAGCTGCTGGAGATGATGACATACCATCTGACATTCTAAAGGAACTGGGAGATAATGAATTAATTTATCTAACCTAATTTATAAATATGATCTACCAAACAGGAGAATGTCCAAAGACTTTCTAGATGTGGCCATGGTGGCTCTAAAGAAGAAGAAACAAGCGAAGAAATGTAGTGACCACAGGACAAACAGCCTCATAGGTCTAAGGTTAACCCCATACCATAATGAAGGTCTGAGTATTCATAAATTTAAAAATGAAGGAACATAAAATGGAAAGAGTTTTCCCTTAACATTTCCTAAACCAAGGAAAACTTTTTGGTAGTTACAGTATAAAAATGAAATATTTGATTAAATCTAAGTGTCAAACCCAAATAAACGGGATAGATTGAACATTTCTCATGTCTTGAAATTTACAAAAAAAATATTGAAATTTAGCAAGTTGGCAAAGAGGCCACACCAAAATCCCAAATTTTTAAAAATCTGAAGTTACAAATTGCGAGTGTTTGTCTCAAGGTAGTGAAATGGGGGTTGAGGAGAAATTAAAAAAATTATAGTAAAAAACCTTTTAGTACACTATAAAATATAAATTTAACAAATAACTAGAAAAGTGTATATATATATATTATGTGGAGCGCGCGTGACCTGGGAGTGTCACAGGCCGTTCACATGTGAATGTGTAAACCACGAGTTCTTTTGAGGATATTGGGGTATGTTGCACCCTAAATATGAATTAAAATACTCGCAGATCACCCAAGGTATTTGATTATTAAAAATATCATTCAAAAAAAATCATTCACAGAATAAAATTTACAGCTAATCAACTAAACAAATTAGGTAGTCAAAGTAATTATGTAAATTAATAAACCAATAAGCACATAATAAATAGAATAACGCTGAGGAAATTATAACTAAGCAGTTCACTAAACTAAGTAATACTAGTAATTGTCTTTAAATTAATAAACAAATGAAATCACATAAAATATAATTACACTGGATTAATTATAACTTAACAGTTCACTGACTCAGGTAATATAGGCAATTTTTTGTAAATCAATACACAAATGAAAACACATAAAATAGAATTACATCAAATCAAGTAAACAGCTTGTTAACAAAAACACTGAATAAATAGTCAAACATCCAAATATAAGTTTCCCAAAACGCCTGCCCACGACCCAATCCACTTTCAATGTTAAAGACACTCACGGCACCCCGCCACTGGTCCTAGCGCCATACACACCACACCGGCACGTGCCACACAAACACCGGACTCGCTGGTCCACTCCCGGACTCACTGGTTGAGAACCAAGAACTGAGCACACCTGGCTATTGCTGAGCGTGTATATATAGAGGTGGTTCCAGCTAAGGGTCTGGAATCCTCCACTTCTAGAATTAAAAGTCCAGAATAAAAAGATCCAGACCCCTCCAGACATGTCTCCGTCCTCCCTCCTGTCCCCTGTCCCCTCTAATCCCTTAGTCAAGTGAAAAGGCCACTGCCTACCTGTCAGACAAGGAGGGAAAGAGAGAGAAGAGGGAGCGCAGATAGGGTAAACAATGAGAGCACGCCGGTCCCGCTGTTAAACACTAATCTTGTTACAATATATATATAAAACAATTATCTTAAAATTAAGAGCTGAGTTGAAGAAGAGCTAATAATTTCCAAAAAAACATGAAAAATATTTCCAAGTGCAGTATAAAATTTAAATACTTGCAAGCCATTATGATGACCCTCCCAAATAGTCAAAAATCAAAAAAATACTAAAATTTTGAAATTGGTGTTGGGAGATGGTTTCTCAAATTTTTTAAACCAATAGAGTAAAAAAACTTAATTATATGAATCAAAATTAAAATTTTATATATAATTTAATCTACCTTCCTGGATAGTCAAATTATTTATGAATAAATAGAATTTCAAAATGAAAATGGTAAACGAAAGACATCGAAACGAATACAAAAAATGTAGAACATTATTTTCGGTGTGGTTAAAAATTTAGATTAAGCAGGCACATAAAAAGAACCATATCACATAATCAAATTACTCTTAAAATTTCAAAATGAGAATGTGGGAACTGAAATGGTTTTGGAGGGAATGGCAGTAAATAGAAATTTCTCCAAAACGGTTATAAAATCTACCTCTCAATGTGGAGGAATATTTAAATCTCTCCAATTCATAAAAGGATCACCTCAAATAACATAAAAGTTGAAAGGGCTGGAAATAACAAAATAAAGGTCCAGGATCTGGATGAAAAGAGGGGGCCCCTCAAAACTGATAAACTAATAAAAACAAAGAAATGTAATATGGTAGGCCGTTTTAATTTAGTAAAGGCACACAAAATAAATTTTAAAAAACACACAAAATAAACATTATCTTAAAGCTGATCCATAACACTTATTTTACATAGCAAATTAAGGATAAGATATTTCCTATACAGGAGCAACATACCAATAAAAAACAACAACTTTTGGTGGCATAGTTTGTTGAACCATGAAGCTCTTTTGGAAATCGTGATGCTCATTTATTTATTATGTCTCTGTATTAGTCTCTTATTTCATTTAATTTACCTACAGTCATCTTAAATAAATAATGAGGTTATTTTATTATTTCAAATGAGCACATGCTCCCTGGTGAAGACCGGCTTCAACACTAGTATCGTTAAAATTTACTTTGGTTTTAATATTAATTTTACAAGTGTTTTATTTGCTGATAGTTTTGTCAATGTCTAGCATTTGTTAATTTGTACTGCCCAAGAGAATAATTATATTCACGCTTTCAACATCATGGTGGCTTATTTAGTAAATTAACTGTACTATTTTATTTATTGATTGATTATTTTTTATGGTTGGCCCTTGTATTAATATTGTTGAGCATGCATTAATAGCCCACATTCTTATTAGATTTTAAACTACTTAAAATGTTGATTTTTGAATTATACTATTAATCTATAATACTAACCAATATTTTCACCTCTTAGATGCTCCTGATAAGCCTGGAAGACCTGAACTCAAAAACTGGGACAAAGATTTCGTTGATTTGGAATGGTCGGCGCCTAAAAAAGATGGTGGTGCTCCCATAGAAAAATATATCGTCCAGATGAGAGATAAAGAGGGTCGTAACTGGGTGGATGTTGCAACTGTTCCAGGAGACAGGTATTTAAATTAGATTTTAAATATAATTCCCTCTTTATCTTTATTTTTTTGCATATAGCTAAAACACACAATTATATAATACCTTGACCTAAGAACTAAATAAATCTGGATAAAACCCACACAACACTAAACAAGCAATGATTTCTTTATTTGAAAATTCATATAAAATTACAAACATTTTTAAACTCCACTCACGAGCAAAAAATTATAACCTATAATTGTAGTCAGCCTCTCTAACTGAAACTGAATAATTTTGTACTAAAACGAGTATTAATATAAACTATGGGTAGCCTATATAGACCAATACATATGACAGAGAATTGCAAAAATGTATGTTTATATATACTACCCTCTCATACCTGGTACAGTGGCCCCATGGCTTCTTTGGTGCTGACTGACAGATCACAGCTGACTTCTGACAGTCAAAGTTTAGATATGTATCTAAATTTGGACTGTCAAAAGTGACAGATGCTAAATACATGTTTTCGCATATCATCTGGTTCGGCGTAGGGGTACATAATTTGGTCTGGTAGCTTTTCAAAGCCATCAACTGTCAACTGTGAGCTGTCAGTCAGCACTAAAGAAGCCATGGGGTTACTGTACATCTTTACCATTCACATATTTAAGAAAGTAAATTTAGAATTATTGGCTTTATATGTAAACTCATAAACTCTGAAAGATACCATGGCAGTTATAAACTCCTTGGCTCTAATATTATTTTGGCTTAGCTTTTAAGATTGCACTATAGTGTAAGATGTCAATGTAGACTTTATGTAGATCAAGGTAAACAGAGTGTACATGTATATTATGTAGTAAAGAGGAAAAAATCAAATCAAATATTGGCTATTTTGTTCCTTATTACTAACCTTTTATAAGACTTAACATCACAAATGGAGATTTCATAATACTTTTTATAGATACCTAGTGTTTTTAGCTTAGTATGGTGATAGATGCTTCTTAATTATATCACTTTCACTTCTTAGCAAAGATGAGAACACTGTGCTTTTTTTAGTAGGTCTTATTTTAAGGCTTGTACCAAACTTCAAAGCTGACCTAAATATAACTTCTCCACACCCCTCAAACACACACAAATTTTTGAAAATATTGTATTAACCACATACCTTGGTTCAAAATTACTATATAAAGTAATTATTTATTGACGGTGCGTGTATTTTTAGGGGAAAATAAAATAAATCATTTGGAATAGAACTGTTAAGCTCAATAAACACGGCTAAATTCTGATATAACAAGAATCAATCAGTTAATGCTAAGTAACACCAATTTGTGTCAAGAATAACTTAATCTGGCAACAGTCTACAAACTACCAATGCTTAAAAGATATTGACTAACATCATGTCTTTCCCTTGGCCCTAATATGTATATTATATGATATAGCAGAACACAGTGGGAATGGTAGTAAAAGTCACTAAATCTATTTTCATATATTCATTCATTAGAATTCCCTATGTTCAGCTGTAGATAAGTATGGATATTAACAATACTTCTGAAATAGTAATTTAGTAATATAGTAAAATTGTATCCATGTGGAGTGTAAAAAAATCTATTTTATCGCATACATCTATAGGAAAAAATTATAAGAATGTCAAGGGCTACGCTATGGCATGGCCAAGAGTAACACTTGAATGTGGATTATCGATTTAACTTAGATCAAATTAGTGTTCTATCTTATCAAATTAGTGTTTACTCCACATTGTATAGTATGACACATGAACTTCCCTTATGTTGGCAACCATTCAAACTGAAACTAATTCAAAATACCTATATTGTCCTATATCGTGATTAAATAAATTTAATATTCACGTTGATAAATTTTATTATTTATTTGAACGATATGAATAAACAAATAAATAATATCTGCTACCACATCTCTGTTATACATTTTTTAATGTTAATTGTATATGCTTTACAGATTGTCTTTGATTTTTAGAACAACCACCATTCCAAATTGTACTTTTTATTCAATTTTTATTTTGCCAAGCAATTTTTGATAACAGTCCATGTGATTAATTATTAATTTGATTAATTTTTTTCCTAATGTCTTATATTCAAATTAACACAGTAATTTTTATTTCTTATTTAATTCTTAATTAGTCTGATTTGCTACAAAATAAAATTATATATAAATCGGAATTTCCAAATGTTTACTATAGGCTGTACTTAATTACATTTCAGAACTGCTGGACACGTCACAAATGTTGAAGAAGGTCACGAATATGAATTCAGAGTAGTTGCAGTTAACAAAGCAGGTCCAAGTGAACCAAGTGATTCATCGAAGTCTGTTGTTGCCAAGCCACGATTTTGTAAGCTAGCATTAAAAATAATAATATTTCCTAAATTATGTGATTCATAAGTGTGGTAGATTTTGTTTTTATGCAATATGACCAACTGCTTAAGCACAATTCGGTACATTGAATGGATAAACTTAGATTGAGAACTATTTTACAGCTTATTTTTTGAAGGAAACAAGTAATGAATTACTAAACAATCAAAGGACATGATATACTATTACTTATTATTACTTATTTATTTCAAACGATTAAGAAATTCAATATAATTAAGTTCTTATTAAGTCTATCAGTTTAGTAAAAATTGTAACATTTTTCCAATTAATAAATATGAATGTATAACAATCCTTATAAGTAAGGTTATTTGAATAGCTATCAACGAATTGGGTTATTCAATTAAATTTAGACCCTATTTGGTGGCTGCATGGTCTAAGGTGTTTCTCTTGCAACATATTAGACTGCCTATGATTGGGAGATCGAGGTTTGAATCTTGTTCGGTTGTACTGAGAGTGATTTTTATAAAATGGTTTTCCACTCACTCTTCATTCAAATGCAGGTACACCTTTGTATACAACTATTGTACACAGTCTTACAGTTTCATTCTGAATACATACATTTGTTTCATATTATATATGCATATTTACCTTTTGAAAAACAAAAACAAAATATTTATCAGATTTTTTCTAAAGTATAGAATGTTATGAAATACTATATATAATATCAAACTGATTCAAAACATGTTATCATTTTTAAGAAAATTCTCAATCAACTGTATAAAGTTATTCTTCTATGTAAGTTTTTTCATAATTTGAACCAAACTTATTAAAAATTATATTATAATTGTTTGTTGTATTTTAAAACTAACACTAAAACTAACAAGTGCTGCTCTGATTGATCATAAGTGATCTACTACCAGTGAATTGAAATAAAAATAAGATTTAAAAAGGACACATTATCATGTATATAGGTTTTAAATGTGTTGCTGTAGCTAACTATTATTGCTTCAAGGTTCAAAGTAGTGTTTATTAGGTTCATTTTAAAATTTAATTTGATGAATATTTTACTCGAAATATTTAAATCCAATAATGTATAACAAGCCTTTATTATTATCATCATTTAGTAGCAAACTAGATATGAAATTTGCAAAAATATTCTTTTGAATAATATAATTAAATGGTAACAAAAATCTTTCTTCAAAATGCAATGTATTAAACTTGGATTACAAGCTAAGACAAAATGTTTGATAAATATTTTATTAAACCAGTTATCAAATGTGTGTTTACATTTCTTTGTAATGGATATTACAGGGTGTCTGCTATGAAACTCCACTTTATTGAAATGTATTTGCTTAAAATGTTTGAGTGTCATGGTAGACAAACTGTATAAATATACTTTAATTTAAATATTTTTAAAAACTCGACTCAAAATAACATCTTATAAGTATAAATGTAAAGCATGATTTTATTTTAGTGGCTCCACACATTGACCGCAAAAACCTCCAGAAAAAAGTACTTCATAGTGGCCAACTTCTGCGTATTGAAGCTGATGTTAAGGGTGAGCCTCCACCAACTATCACATGGACCCTCAAAGACCAACCTCTCAAATCTCACGACAGGTACGATATGTTCTTATTTCTTTCTCAAGATTGGCTTTCATATTTGACAACTAAAGACACATAATCTGAGAATAATTATAACCAGTGCTCATAATTTTATAATGTTACACTATTGTAGGGGAAATATACTAGTTTCTTAATACAAAGTATTTTCAATATGTTATTACTTTGAAAGTACAAACATTTTAGAAGATACTAATAAACTAAAATATATTGTTGTTTCCATGACTGTGTCAGCCTTCACCATTGTTAAAAAAAGAAGTTATCGTATTGTAAATAGGTACTAATGCATTTCACAACACTTTTTTTTTCATTTCTGCATAGATTGGTTAAGGCGTATTTGTTAAAGAGGAATGATGCATTGAAACTTTTTAGAGAAAATAACTTTTTCTCTCAAAATAACTAATTTTAATTGTATTTTAATTTCAAAGAGTATTTTTTACTAGTTTTGTTATTGTAGTTTTATTTCTTTTAGAAGCTGTTTTAACTAATGAAATTAGATTTATATATAATAAGTCAGTGTAGAAACACTGTACAATAATGTAAAGTAAGTGATAGTGAAGGAAGCCAACCTGAAAGGATATGGTAAGTTAGGCCTAGATAGGAGCAAACACACTTCTCTTTTCATTCCTTTTTACACTTTTTAACACTTCCTAATTCTACGCACTTCCACAGCTACAGATTGTTTGGATTATCAAAAATATTATTTTTTCATGTAAGAAGAAAGATAAATTAAAACTAAAGAAAGCTATTAGTTGGAACTACATGCTTTTTATTGCTCGTTTTATATATGTTTGATATTATTTTTACCAAACTAAATAGCTCGGTTTCAACCAATGAGCTGAAAATTATGCGCCCATTGTAAAAGGCTATGTTAGATTTTAACGAATATAGTTTTGTTGTGAATTGATATGAATATTATTGTTTATATAAAAATGATAGACAGCAATTACTGATTAAAAATATATTATAATTACTAGATTTTATTACTGAATTGTAAAACTAAAAATAAAAGTGTCATAATATAGCAGTTAATACTGCCTATACCACTTTTTTGTATACATATTATTGTATTAAATCTTTAAGGCTAGTATTGTATATGTATTATTGTTCTTGATATCTCTCACATTTTACAGCTTACATATTATTTTTATTTCTCCCAAAAACGATAACACCTAACCCTTTATCTAATGATTTCCATAAAACAATTACAGCAATTCCAGTTCTTTTCCTACCTTCATGTAGTGACTATAAAGCTTGGTGGTCACTATATTTAAGGAGAGTTTATTTATAAGTAAAAGAAAACTGAGACGATTTTATCTAGGCTCACATACCCGTACATATTTACCTCATGGGTGATGTAGGACGTTTATAAAAACATATGTTTAAATAAGTAATTATACATAGTCAAAATAAACACAAATCCCACTTAAAATTGAGGTAAATGGTTCATTTTCCATAGAATTACGATACATGTAGAATTACATTAACCAGAGGTTGTCAACCTACGGCATGCATGCCAAGAGTGGCACGCAGTACAATTTTCAATGGCACACTGAGCGATTTGAATGAAAATAATATATAACCATTATTTTTAATTAAAACCATTGATGTGAGTAATAATTTTAATAACAACGTATTTTATGTTTCAATGATTCATTTTTTTTTAAATTTCATAATAATTTTCTCAGTAGTTTATTTTCTTTGCAAAACACATTTACAACTTTTGTATTTATTCTGATTTATATTAAAATATTAAATATTTAAGAAACATTTATTTAATGTATTAGATTTAGAAACTTGTTAAATTTACATTTTCAAGATCAACTAAAATTTGTTTTAATAGTTGTACCAGTTAACAAGAATCAAAAATATAAACAATTTGCTAGGTTGGCTTAGGTGGGTTGGCACACTGAGATACTTTGCAATATTACTTTGGCATAGCACTTATAAAAGGGTGCCGACCCCTGTACTTAACTAAACTAGCAAACATCATATCAAATCCATAACAACCACCATCTATCTGTGTTTACAAAATACAATTCAAAATATGTTTTATGCGCCCTTCAGTACTTGGTCAATAACTTTTTATACCAAGACAAAGCATATTTAATCACAATAACCATTCTTACGATAAAGCATTACTCTTATTCACTCTATATGTTGAACAACTGATTGCCCTAATTTAATTTAGAGGTAACCAAACACATCTATTTTTTGCACCTCATATTATTACTCGTCCGGGTGATTCCAATTTTATTTCAACATCGAGAAAGGGAGGAGGTAGCTAGAATTTAATGTAAATGTAGCTGAATTAATGTAGAGGTAGAGTGAGAAATCACTTAGTAAAATGACCCACAGAACACCCACTTGAGATTCAAGTCCAAGACTTCTCGTCACCAGGAAACCTGACCAAGCGTTGCATACCAACATGGGTAACAAGTATGTTAGTATAAATATAATTTGCATAGTCAATCTTTACTAGTGTCTATTAAATATGCCCCACAAATAAACTTGTAATAAATTAACTTTACAAATAAATAAATTGCCATATTTTTATCTATGAATTTATTTTGTGGATTGAGCAAAGTGCTGCTTATTAATATAAATTATATTATTAATCTTTATGTTAATAGCTATCAAAACAATTAGTGAAAAATCACGTCAAGTGTCCCCAGCTGGAACTTAAACCCGCTCTTCCCAATCTGATTAGTTTAAATCTGTCAGATGATGCTATAAAAAAACTTTATGAATGACCTCTAGGGTGAATAAAAACTGTGCTATCCTTGCCTGAGAGACTCATTTGTATCTCTCCTGCTTTTACCTTTACCTCCCGGCCCCTACTTACACCCTTGGTTCAGAGAAGAAAAGGATTTTTTTCCCCCTAGAATTGCTTACCCAGTGTGTTAAAAGGACTCATAACTTATTTCTTACCGCGGGGCCGAATTTGAGCTTAGGAGTGACATGGATCTTAAGTCTGGAAAAACTGACTCTGAACTGTCATCTAGGTAGCCAATGCAGATATATTTCAGTGATTTAGGAGGTTGATTGGTTCTTGGAGGGGGTCATTTTATCATATTTATTCATTTGGAACTCAATTCAGCCCATATCCAATTTAAAAAGTGCATGATTTGCCTTAAATGGATGGATGCATAAATAAGAATAAATAAACATTTAAGCTGGTGGGAACCTTCGAAATTTCAAATCCAAATCAGAATTTTAGTAAGATTTAAAATTTTGAATCTCAATATTGGAAGATTCTATTTCTAATAGAATTTTCAAATCCAAATAAATCTTAGATTAAGATTCAATATGTTTAGTTCAACATTTGAATATATTCATACTTACTGACCAAATTAATATAATCAGACCGGATACCAGTTGTGTGTAGAGTGAAGAGGGAAATTAACCTTAGTCCAGGTCGTAAAGGAACCTTGTGGGAGACAATTGTTTTTAACAGTGAATATTGTGTACTCTGGTTAAAAAAGTGGTGTGATCTTTATCAGATTTTTCACTTTTTTAGATAAGTACTGTTTTTTAAATATTTTGTTTAATAAACCTAATATGAGTTTAAATGTTTATCAACATTTTTAAAAATATGTTTTTATTAGCTTGAATTTGGAAACTAGGAATTGTAAAATATACAACACAGATTCAATTTGAAACAATATTATGGTAAGCCTAAAACAAACTAATCGATTCAGATTTGGATATATTTTTAAAATAATTTTTTGAAACATGGTATTCAATTAGGACTCAATTTGAAAAAATTAATTTATCATGTGATTTGATTAAGCTTCCACTCAATTTTTTTTTTTGAGGTAGGGGGCATGGGATTCGATTTGAACTCAACTCAAACTTTTTTTTGGCATTAGATTTGATTTGGATTCGGTTCAAGTACTCTAACCAAGATTCGAATTTGATTCAAAATTGAAAACTATGGATACATACTGGCTTAGAAGCATTGAAATTATATATATATATATAATATTTATAAGATATATGATGTATACATTTATAATTCAAATAATAATATATACATACATATATATATATATTATTTTATAATATAATTACTAAACATTCATAGCAATACCATTATTTTTAATAACATATATTAAACATTAGCATTATCATTGACTTATTTGGCATTCCTTTTCATACATTTCAGTTTAAAAATTGATAGTGAAGACTACAAGACAACTTTCGTCCTCCTTAAAACTAAGAGGGCTAATACAGGAGTGTACAAAGTGACTGCTAAGAACGCCTCTGGCATAGACGAGGTTGAAGTGGAAATATCCATTCTTGGTAAGCTAAATGTGTATCTTAGATAAAATACTTATTAACAGTAAAATCTCTTAATGTATTCAGTTACTACACTCTGATTACTATAAATAATCCATTTCAATAGAGCTGGAACCGTAAAAAAAAAAAATACCAAAAGTCATTATGTATAAAAGGAACAATATGTATAAAACTAATACATTACTATATTGATATTATTTATTAACATGAATCTAAAAGAATAATTTTAATGTTTTCACAAAACTTTTAAAATAAGTTTTATATTAATCGTGTGATCAAATGTGTAGATTTTAGGCCCATGTAAAAAAATTGTTTTATGTTTATCAAAACTAAGGCTTTAAAAATGATCCACTAATGAAGGAGTATTTGAACATAGTTGGATCGTATTTATTCTTGTCTTCAACTAATTATTACATTAAAATTATATTCATTTATAGTAATGTTAATACTTTTGCTATTACTGTGACTTATAATATTTATACCAATATCTCATGCCAGGGCTGAAAGAGCAAGTAGCTAGTCCTGAGCTTTGATTATCAGTCCAAGGACCTCCATAATTTCTTTTTTATATCATACATGCTTTATTGAGTAAAATTTAAAATACAAGCTATTTATAAAGCTCTATTATATAAAGCTTTATAAATATGGAGACATTCAGGGACTAATAACCCAAAATCTTTACGTAACTGAAAATAAGATGAAACAATGCTGTTATTATTACAGGTAAACCAAGCAAGCCGAAAGGTCCACTTAAGGTTTCTGATGTTACATCAGAAGGTTGTAAACTAAAATGGGAAAAGCCAGAGGATGATGGGGGTGAACCGATTGACCACTATGTTGTTGAACGCATGGATACTGAGACAGGACGTTGGGTTCCAGTTGTGACCAGCAAGACACCAGAGGCAGAGGTGAACGAGATTACTTTAATTTGTCTAGTGTAATATTGTTGGTGGAGCTGAGAAAAATATGATTTTTTATTACCAATATAGCACCATATTTATATTTTTGGTCATACAAAAATTAACTAGGAAAAATGACAAAATGTGTTCAATATAGTTTGGATTACAATATTCCTAAAGAGCCAAATTATACTATATAGTATGTATATTAACTCTTTGAGAAAATTTGTGTGGTTATAGGAGATGTCAAAACAATTTTTTTTTATATAAAGTAGAGATGATTCCGGGGATATCCTGAATGGGTAACAGGATGTGCTGCTAAAATAAACTGTCGTTCGGAAGCACTTTCTTACAATTCAAACAGACTTTAAAGGTTTCTGGTTTAGTGTAAGCGTTGCAAGTCATTTGTGTGGTCAGACTTGACCTGGATATGGTCGCCCATATTGCTGAGGCAGCCGCAACGATCAGGTATCATTATGGTGTATTTGAGCGCTTATGGCAGTGCCTGCTTTGTCTATTAGGGCTTAGTCTCTATCGTGTTTAATGGCTGTGATTTTGAACATTTACTCGGTGTACCATGATATTAACAGTAAATAAACATTAGATAAAATAGTCCAAGTGGGGACTACTCCGGTGAAGGCATGGAATGGTAAATCTAGGAAAGAGATTATGTTTGGGACAGAAAATGTTAGGAGTTATATAGGCCAGGGGCGCTAAAATCAATAATAGGTGAGGTAAGTAGCTTTGGCTTAAATATAGTGGCAAAACGAGAGGTTATGTGGTCAAGAGATGGTAGGGTAGAATCAGGTGAATACATAATTTTTATGGAGGAATGGTCACAAATAATTTAGGCACAGACTTTTTAGATCCACTGAAGGAGTATGTCAACAATCAAGAAAATAAAATTCATTAATGATAGAATGTCAAGTATAGTGGTAGCAGGGAGGTTGCATAATACGGTCATCATCAATGTACATTGTCCTACAGAAGACAAAGATGACTTAATTAATAAAGGATATTTTGTATGAGGAGCTAGAACACCTGTATGACCAATTCTCGACCTATCACAGGACAATTATGATAGGTGACTTTAATGCAAAGATAGGAAAGGAAGAATTCTTTAGCCCTACAATAGGAAAAGAAAGCTTGTACGATGTCTGTAATCAAAATTGAATAAGAGTGGTATATTTTGACACATCAAAGAACCTTATTTTGAAAAGTGCTTGTTTCAACCATAAGGATATTCATGAATATACTTGGACTTAACCAGATGAGCTTACGTATAATCAAATAGATCACATGCTGATTGATAATAGACATAATACAAGCTTACTAGATGTCAGATGATACAGGGACGCATATTGTGATTCAGACCACTACTTGGTTGTAGCAAAATTTAGGATGTGTCTGTAGTAACAAAAAAAGGAAATCGAGCGGGCAAGGTATATATATATATATGATGCAGAGAAACTGTCAGATTGAAAGTGTAGGAATACGTATCAAATTGAAATTTCAAATAGGTTTGCTCCCCTAGAATGCTAGCAGGAAAGTAAGGAAAATATGCATCCAGAGAAACAGTGTGAAAGTGTCAGGAATAATACTAGAGATGCAGCAAAGTATAGTGTACATTTATGTAAAAAAGAGTAAAAAGAAGCCATGGTTTGTCATTGAATGTTCAAAATTAATAAAGGAAAGGAGAGAAACAAAATTGAATTGGTTAGAAATTCCTAGTGAATTGAGTTTAAACCCATTTATTATTGCAAAACGGAAGGCCATTGCCACACTTAAAAACAAAAAGAGAGAGTATTTAAATAATAAAGTTAGCTAAATAGAACAAAATAGCAAACATAATAATATCAGGAACTTTATTTAGGTATTAACGGATATAGGAAAGGTTATCAGGCTAGAGCCCATTTAGTTAAAGATGGGAAAGGTAATCTGATGTCAGAGAAGTGTGATGTTTTGAAAAGATGAAATTACCTCTTTATTCAAATATTGAATGTTCACCAAGGATCTGATTTAGATGAGTATATCGAAATCCATACTGCTGAGCCACTAGTCCCAGAAGCAGGTATTAGTGAAGTCAAAGAAATGATCACGAAGTTAAAGAATCCTAAAGCTCGAGGTATAGATTCAATACCATCAGAGTTAAAAAAGGGAGGGGGTGAAATTTTAGTAATAGAAATTCATAAACTGTTATTTTCCATATGGAAACATAATATATTGCCATAGGAATGGAAGGAAAGTATAGTAAAAATCTATTTTCAAAAAGTGAGATAGAACAGATTGTAATAGCTATAGAGGTAGCTCACTACTACCAACATGTTACAATATTTTATCTAACATAATTTTAATGAAATTGACACCATATGCAGATTAAATATTTGGGGATCATCAATGTAACGAAATAGATCAACAACAAATCTGATTTTTACCATGCGGCAAATATTAGAAGAAGAAAAAAGTGGGAACTCAACATGATGGTACATCATTTATACATACATTTTTAAAAGGCCTATGATTCTGTTAAAAGGAAAAAATTATATGACAATTTAGTTAAGTTTGGAATACCTAAGAAACTGATAAAGCTAATTTAGGTATGTTTGAGAAATATGCCTGGCACAGTACGGGATAGATCTCACCTATTAGATGATTTCTAAAAAGATAATCGATTGAAACAAGGAGATGCATTTTCCCCATTGCTCTATTATCTAGCCTAAAAGTACGCTATTGGGATAATACAAAAGCCTAAGCAAGTGTTGACATTAAACTGTACAATACAGCTATTAGGGTACTCAGATGATTCTTTGTTAGGTAATAGTAAGGAAGCTATTGCAAGAAATGCAGAAATTTTATTATAGGTTAGTAAGGAAATAGGTTTTGAAATAAACGCTGAAAATACTAAGTATATGATAGCAGAGAGAACACAGATTGAGGACGATGATTTAGACATTAGAGCTAACAACATATCATTTGATAGGGTTAATGAATTCAAATATTTAGGTACTATTTTAACTAGCGATAACAATACTAGATTGGAAATTAAGAAAAGAGTCTAGTCGGGAAATGCTTATTACTCGGTCAGTAATTGTTGGTGTCTCGCCTGCTGTCAAGAAACTATGACTATACAACGCCATAATTTTACTGGTGCTCTATGATTGCGAAACATAGCCTCTTACCATAAATAACGAAACTAAATTTAGAATATTTGAAAACAAGGTGCTAAGGAAGATATTTTGTCCAAAAATGAATGAAGATAGTGGGGAATGGAGGAGGCTAAATTATTATTAGCTGCAGACCCTGTACCCCCACCAGACACTTTTAGGTTAATAAAACCCTGCAGGTTACGGTGGGCAGGTAATGCAGCATGAATGGGAGTATCTAGAGATATGTTGTAATGAGCTAGTCTTGATAGAATTAGCTCAAGATAAGGATAAATGGCATACTTTTGTGAGTGAGGTAATGAACGTTCAAGTTCCTAATGCGATAGAATAAGTAAATAAAGGCACTGCTACCCATAACAAAAAAATCAAACATTTTCAAAAATATCATCTTATTTGGCTGTCTTTTATCAACTCCTCATGCTAAGTTATGTTTTTAAACATATCTGGACTCTAAAAATACTTTCTGTGCTACCTATTTGTGGTGTTTTACGATTTATCCTTTCACTAGTGCTTAGACATGCCTTGATAAAATTGTTTTCTTACTATTAAATATGCTTCATTGTTAAGCTCCTTCCTATACCTTGATTTATCTACTGATTGGTTCCATCTTTTGCTTAGGCTTACCATCAGTTCATTTAGTTGTATTATCTTCTGCAAATCTGCTTGGTGTTGTCCTTTCATGGGACATCCCTTGGTTTATTCAGTGTTTCTCTGGAATTACCACTCACTCTTACCAATACACAATTCATGGGTAATAAAACAATGGATTCCCCAAGGATTGGTTAATGACCTTAGCCCTCACTTATGCAGGGTATGCTGAGCCTGTATATTATTTTAATCTCTCTGCCACTCTGCCCAATAAGCTTTTGGTTTTTGTGTACCTATGTCCTTGCATCTTTGTCTGCACTCAGACAAATAATACCCTTTGTCTGGGAGCCAAAGTATACCACATCACTTTGAGATAATTGATTTCCCCTACTTTCTTCCCCTTTATTGGCTTGTATTTATTATCAGATTGCACCATGGTTTGTTCAGCCCTGACATTGTGCCAGCCCCCACATGCTCAGTGGCCCTTCTTATCATAGATTTGGCAGTCTTTGGTGTCACTGACCTGGTAAATTTGCTATCTTTCTGCACATGAATGCTGTGGTCCATTTCCTCTGAACAGCTGGTAGACATTTGAAGCTTTTGTCCATCCTACAAATTGTCCTCGTAATCTGCAAAGCACCTTCCAAGGTTGAATAAAACCTGTGTTTTAGCATTATTTATCAAACCTGTGATAAAAGCAGAACAATTTATTTTATGTTTCCTCGATAATTACATATTGTTTAAATAGCTCCTCAACCCGCGTAATAGTTTTGTCACAAAGTATTCTACACCTGTTAGAAAGTTCCTGGTTGCTTCCATTATGATTTTGAACTACGGTTTGTAATCTCTAATATAATAATACTCTGCAAGATGGTTTTTAGAAAATCATTCGATAAATTTATTTTTGAACTTCAAATCATCTATGTCACATTTGAAACTTGTAAACTCACTAACCTTTCCTTCTAGTTACAAAATAATTATCAAAATCTTATTTTGCCAAGTCCAGTAACCTAATTTGGCCTTTTATTCAACCAAATATAGATAGAAATGCTGTTTCAATCATCTCTCCAAGGTTTTATTGATTTAACTATTCCTTAATTTTTGAAAGTTTAATTTTCCTTTTTAATTGCTCTTAGTGAAGTAAGGCTTTTAACTTCTTCGTTTAATGCTTTAATCCTCTTTGATATCATGTCAAATGCTTGTTGGATCTCTACTTTTGTTCTAAAGCCATTTTTTATAAAAATAAAACAAAAATTATTTCCATAAATTGTTATCTAATTTACTTTTTAATTCAATCATATCTTTTCTAATATGGTTAATTTGTGTGTCTTATCTTATCTGCTTTGACAAGCGTGTGGACATCAGCAATTTCAGCCAAGTTAAAGAGAACCAGTCTCTCTTAATTTCTTCATCACATCTTATGGTTCAAAGAACAATAATGTTCATATTCACTAATATAAGTTTTTTTCAATTTCTAAACTGTACACATTTTATATAATCAAAACACTGATATTTAGTTATTCTCAGTCCTTTACCTAGCTCATTTCTTTGGCCACGCATTTTTAATTTTGAGTATATCCTGTGAAATATGTTGGTCATATTTGTATCCATAACATATATATTTTTTCATAAAGAATCTCATTATAAATTTAATTTATTTGTGACACATGAGTTTAGAAAATAGGAGTTAACAAATATTATAATAATGCAAATTGATAAAAATAAAGCAACAAAATTAAACCATTCAGTGCAAATTTAATAATGAAAATCCACCTAGGATAAGAGGAAAAATGTAGGTGGAATCCACTGCACAGTGGTGAAATCTTCCTTTCATCTGTCTTCTATAGTAAAAGTTGTCATACACACATTTAAACAAAAATTGAGTAATATTTCGGTATTGTTGCCTTTATCAAACAATAATAGAAGAATAAAGAAGTTACCTTTGTATATATAATTCTTCCCACAATTTTCCTTTTCCCCCTAGCTGGTCTTTCTTCTTGCACTTTGGTTTATTAAATTTTTATAGATTTTCATTATTATAAAATTATTTAGCCATTGTGCTTCCTTATTGTTAAATAGGTAATAAATATTGTATAACCTTTAAACACAAACACTATGTTTGAAAATAACATTAAACACAAATTGGTCCAGTAAAATTTTGTTCAAAATAATCTAATACAATTTTCCCCTCCAGGTTGCTGGTCTGAACGAAGGCAAAGAATACCAGTTCCGTGTCAAGGCTGTGAATGCTGAAGGAGAATCTGAACCACTTGAAACTGAGATCCCGACTCTGGCGAAGAATCCTTACAGTGAGTTGAACACTAGCCATTAGATCCATAGGAAGAACTGTCAAATAGGCCTAAGTGTTTGTTAGATGGTAGCTTTTCTACATATAGAAATAAGTCCAGTGATTCCATGAAATCTTGGATATTTCTACACTTAGTAGCATAACATATTAGGTACATTTTCAGATCTAAATTTGCTATCTCTAACGCCTTTATGATGTTAGGTTGCAAAACTAAAAATATGTTTATGTGCTATGCTGTTACTCCTGTCAATAAATTAACTTCCAAACCAAACAAGACAAAACATATTATGGTTCTACTCTCATCATTTCATCACTGAGGAAGGAGAAACCCCCCTGTCTTCAATAATTTATTTGGTGGCTGTTGCAAAGATAAAGAATGGCATGTCAGACTGTAATTCACTGATTGAAATTGATTGTCTTCGTCCCAAAATGATAAAGGTCTTTTATTGAAATCACGCTTAAGAATTATGATAAAAAGTGATTAATGTGATATTTGTTGCCAAATATTGTTGGTCCATTTCTTATTGTAATTAAAATATTTTGGTTGAAATGATATATATTTTAAAATATTGCTGTTTAGTGAAAATTTATTTCCTTATTAATGCTAAAATTATATGTGTATTTAATGTAACTTTTAAACTTTAATACAGATTTTAACCAAACTTAAAATGAATTACCCTCACAAGAGTCATTTCTGATGTTCCGGATATTTTATATCATCAATAAGACTTCTATTGCACATAACAACGGGGTTTGGCCTTTAAAACCAAGCACGGGTTTTGTTATATTTATATTCCCAAGAATAAGATAACACCTAAATTTTCACATATAAGTTCTGGATTGCATTTTAAAGTGGTAATATAATCAAAAGATCAAGATAAGTAAGTTTAAGTACAAGCAATGTTTTGTAATAAAATAATCATACTTAGCCAGATTTACTGAATACAGTTCTCTCATATTTTCTCTGTAATAATCTGAATACACTTTAAAAACTATATTTATTGTGCTTACCCCTGAGTTTGAGAAATTAATGGCCCTGATGATTGTTTGAAAAAAAAACTTTAGTTATATTAATTGTTAGTTTAATCTCTTGTCTCATTTTTTATTTGCTTCTTAGTATATAATTCAACAAGCTTTGTTAACTTGAATACTAAGATTATTACTTAACTAAAGATAATGTTTTGTTAAGAATTTTATCCAGACACACTAGCTCAATTAGTATTATGTCTGTTTACTGAGTTAAGGGTTCCGGGCTGGATTCCAGTTAAGGCCGAAAAATTAGTCATTAGTGAAATGTGGGTTTAACCTTTCACAGGAATGAATTAACTGTTGGAGGCTGGCTGTTGTGTCTTTCATAGATTTAAGTTAGTGTACAAATTGTGTGCGAATATAATCAGTTGGTTAAGAAAGTTCACGTTTAATAGGTATCTCAAATAAAAAAAATTAAATATCAAGAGTTTTAAATAAAGCTTCCACTTTTCTTTTTTTCATATTGTGTAAACGAAATATTTTCCATTACTAGTAATTCAATTCGCCAACCCATTGATTTGATTCTCATCAACTCTCTTACTGTACTCACCTGACACCTAAAAACAAATATTATTTGAGACAGTGACCAGCCTCAGTGGTGTAGTTAGCTAATGCACTAGTCATGTTGAGCTCGACTGCCGAGGAATTTGGAAGGTTGAATTAGAGGAAGTGAATCCGCATTTGCGTGGAGGGAGAGTGGAAAATCATTTAGGAAAAACCACCCCTAGTTCACCCAACCGAGATTCGAACCTCAATCTCCTCATCCTCAGCAATCGAGCTCAGCACGACAAGCGGGCTAGCCAACTACGCCACCGAGGCGGGTTCCATGAGAGAGCAAAATATTTTTAATCTGTTTGTACAATATGTTAGGTATGTGAAATGTATGAATATTATTTTCTTACACTTCCTACTAATGAGCAATCCATGTGTAGGAAATATCCCAATATAAACATATTAGTTATTTGCCAAAATAAAACTTTAAATTTTAAATTCAAGTGTTCAAGTTCTCGAAATCAGTCTAAGTAATGAAAATATATGTCAAACACCCCTACATTATACTCTTATCTTAATATAAATTACTAGTTTTGACTCTTGAAGCTATAGAAATACTGTTATTACAGGTGAACCTGATAAACCTGGTAAACCTGAGGTCAAAGATTGGAACAAACATCAAGCTGATCTGCGATGGATAGCTCCTAAGTCAGATGGAGGAGCTCCAATCACTTCATATATTATTGAAAAGAAGGATCAGTACAGGTATGTTAAAAATTATTTAAGAAATAAAATGAGATACAAATAATATTTATTTTTTTATATCAATTTATTTTTGTATACCGTTTTGTAAAGCAGGTTTTGTATTAATTTGTAATAATATTTATTTTAATGATCACCCAAATCTAAGACCATTTTAAGCACATCCTTTCTTTTATATAATCCAAATAATTCATCTAAAAAGTTAAATCTTATTATTAAATAAATTTAAATATTTATAGTTTTGAGCTGAAATAAATGAAGAATTTATTAATGGTGAGTGATCCTAAGTTTTGTTTTAGTACCACGTCTTACTACCCGTTAGAATTATATACTTATGTATTAATTACGCTAATGCTTTTGGGATAAGTAAGGTTATATTTAGAAGAAGTGTATCCTTATCTGCGTGGAGGTGGAGTGTAAAACCATTTTGTAAAAACCACCCTTAGTACACCCGATTGAGATTTGAACCTTGATCTTCCAGTCATCGGCAGTATAGTCTACTGTAAGAGTGACATCCTAGACTATGCGGCCATCAAAATGGAAGTCATCTTTAGTAAAACCTAAGTTATTCTTCACTATCTTGCTTGATTGGAGTTAAATAATACCTGATATAGTTTTTGGACATGAAATTTGTTTTTTATTGCCGTGTCTTACTACCTGTTCAGTTTATATGCATTTGTAATAATTAAGCTAATGAGTTAAGGATAAGCAAGGTTGAATGTAGAGAAAGTGTACCCGCATTTGCATGGATGGAGAGTTAAAAACTACTCTCAGTACACTCAACCGGGATATTAGCGTTAATCTCCCTGTCATTGGCAGTCTAGTCCAAAACGAGAGTGATGCCTTAGACCAGTGCTTTCCAAACCCTGAATCACAACCCAAATGAGGGTCACAGGAAGGTCTAAAAAAAATTGTAAAATTATGAAATATTACATATTACAAAAACTTCATCAAACTGCAATATTGACAATAGCAACACACTAGGAGATGAGATTGGAGTGGAATACAGAGTGATACCTAAAATGGGCCTAGACGCTATTATTCTTAGAATATTTCAGTTGCTAGTAACCCAAGTGCCTGATAAAAATAATATTGTGTGTATAATTTTTTTGTAATATAATAATAATAATTTTGTACGTGTTCTGAACCAGTTCAAAATGGCAGAAAGCAGTGGAGGTTATTGGTAACAAATGTGAAGCAAAGGTTCCTGACCTTGTGGAAGGCATGAAGTATCAGTTCCGAGTGCGAGCTGTCAATAAGGGAGGTCCAAGCAAACCTAGTGATCCAAGCAATACCATCACTGCAAAGGATCGATTTGGTAAAAGGAAATACTAAGTATATTTTAGCTAGACGTTTTAAATCATAAATTATTAGTCACCAGGGGTTGATGTTTCAATATAATCTTTAATACTAGTTTGCCATGTTGAGGTTTACAGTAACCATTATGTTTATTTAGTTAAGTGCTTAAATTGATTTCTCACTAGAGATTAATTGATTTAGAGTTTATTATAAATATGAATAAGTTGGCAACCGATACAGCTTAATGTTTAGTAAAAAAAATGTAGTAAAAATATGGCAGTAAAATGTAAATGCAGGTCTACATTATTAGGAAGGTGTCAATTTGCTCATAACAAAGTTTTGATTGTCTCTATCTAGTTTTAAATAAATTTCACATTGTGTACTTCAATAGTATGTTTTTAAAGCAAAATATTAATACAAGTGACATTAGAATGTTCTCATTCTAAAATAAATGCAAGTCTTCAAGGCTGTTATTTGCACAGTAATGCGTGATAACTGGCGGGCAAGGCTAGGCTATTTGGACTTGGCTCTACTAGTTTACAATTTGGCCTATGTATGTCTATAAATATTCAAATATCAAATATTTTTGTCAGCTCACATGAAGAATAGGTATCTACATGACAACATCTAGCAAATTCTTCTTCAGACAGACATGTTTTTATTCACTAGCCTGAAATTAGTTTGAAAATCTCAATGACTTCTTCAAGCTAATGTGATGTAATGTTTGAGCCAAAGCTTTAGGAAGACCTTATTTTGCAACAACGGAAAACGTATTTAAATCTAAGTTAAAATGTAACCTCCACAAAATCTGAATTCAAACAATGCCCCTATTTATGAGTGACCACAAAAGTGACATGACATGTGATCTGACAGTAGCTTGGCAAAACTATAAGAGGGACATATAGGTGATGATACGTGTGACTCAAAGCACACCGGAATGACTTAGCACCTTTTCATCTTTTAATAATGTTTAACTATAATGATGATGATGCTATGGCCTTATTGAATTGATTCAATGTTATTAAACACTATAATTATGATCACGGTGAACTATGCTTTTTGATGCATCCTTTTTGTCGAGCAGATCTAAAAAAAAAGCAGCGCTTTTAATATTTTCAAAGAGTTAAATATGTATCCAGAAAAATTTCAATTGTGTTACCGAATGATTAAAGAAACATTTACCTTACTAGTATGATATCTCTTTAAGGAAAACCTCATTTCACTTTTTGAAGTAACTGTTAAACATGTTTGGAAGGAGGTAGGCTAAAGGTTGATAGAACACATAAAGTGAAACAAGCACAATAGGGCTTTTGTAATGAAAATAAGAATACATTTCACACTTAACATTGCTGCCACCTGACAAATGGGTAATGGATCCCTCTTGAAGAAAATCTACCTTTCCTCTACCTTCTTAAAAATAAAACTTATTTCAAACACATGTAGTTTACTAATAAGAAAATTGAGCCTGCAATTTTTAAACAAGACTAAAACTAAAAAATGCGTTTGTCACCTAAAAAACATATTTAGTAACTTTAAACAAATGTCCACCAAAATAAATGAATTAACATTTCTGTAATACGTGACAAAAATTGGAGATTCAGCTATCATCTGTCCTTGATATATTGCATGTGTCAAGTTATCACCATGTTGCACCACTTCAGTGGGTGCTGACTCTTGTGTTTACATTGGTTTAACCTGAGACTGTATGTTAGATGCTAGATCACTTTCCAGATCACATGCCCTATATAGCAAATTGGTAATGGTATTTATCATATATCCTTTGAGTTTTAGTTTTATCAATCATAGGCTTTATTTCTCTCTTATAAAATTGGTTTATCTCCCTTATTTCCTCCATTGTCTTTGGTCATACTACTATCCATTCTCTTAAAGAATTTTATTTTGGTTTTTAAATAATATAATTTTCACTATGTTCCATGTATTTATTTTATGTTAGGTTGTTCTCTTTCCCTGATGAAATATGAGTTCCCTAATTATGTAAAATCAAGTTCAAGTTCAAGCTTTACCAGATCCCCCTTAGCTGAATTTACTCATTTTTGATATATCATATTTGAAACTACCATAATGGTGTTGAAGCAAATCTCTGTAATGAAATTGTATAGAAACCCAATAGCACGATAACACACTTTACTTAATAATGTCATGCTCATATATTAATTCAGTATAAGAAACTGAACACTAAATCAAAGCAAAACCAATCTCTCTAACTTCACAATCAGTTGTAAAATCAATGCTACCACTAGTGGTTCAATAAAAATCCACATCTTCAATAAATGCCTAGTCCTACCCCATAAATGTAAATGTTCAGATAGTCTGTACTGGAAGTTTGATATGATACACTTAAAACTACTAGATCTACTTAACCCGTATATTATACTATAACCCCCCCCC
>CABFOV010000217.1:176888-205345 GCA_902141375.1 Timema poppense
CCATTATTATTTTCAACACACACCTTGAAGAATCATCATAGACTCTACCATAAAATATGAGTGACTATCGACATTTTTATGAGGAATAAATTAAATTTTCAAAATAAAATATAGCCTATGTTACTCGCTGATAATGTAGCTTTATATTGGCGAAAGAATTTTTAAAATCGGTCCAGTAGTTTTTGAGTTTATCCATTACAAACATAAAAACAAAAAATTAAATCTTTCCTCTCTATAATATTAGTGCAGATATCATACTCTTTTTCCCTTACAAGGCTGAGATTGGATTGGAATCTTGGGATTGCTTTATCATAATGATTGTTAAACCCCTCATACATACACACATACCTAATCACTCCATTCCCTTACGGGGTAGGCAAAAAACTGTGAATACAGTTTAAAAAACAAATATGTACTTAATACATCCTCACTAAATTTCTCCACATTACCCTATCCTAGCATACTTCCTTCACTACATCAACATCCATACACCAAGTCATACATACTCTTGTATTTTTTAAACTTTTAATGTTTCTCTTTTTCACATATTCATTTTGCCACGACTTACTGGATTAATTTGTTTAACAATAAATAAATTTATTAAAAACAGAAATAATAAGAATTAGGTTTACAATAATGTTACAAGATTATAAGTTTGAAGCTTGTTGCAAATAATAAGACTTTGTGAAATTTGATTGTCTTGCTGTAGCTACAAGGTCTGAGCTGGAGCCAGGCTACAGGTAGAAGTTTTCTAAATGGGAAAACAATTAAGTAGTTATTAACAAAAGGTATCGAACATGATATACATATAAATTTTAATCAGTTAACTTGACTGGGTCTTAGGACAATATCCTTAAAACACTTTGGATAATGATAAACAATAGAAATATCTGTAGATAACAGTGGTCGATGGCTACCAAACAGGTGTCAACAAAAATAGTACTATGGCTGGTCTCTTTCCCTTTCGGTACTGCCAGAGCATTCAATAGTACAAATAATTCTAATTGCACCTACACAAGAGCAACACATTAAACAATATGAGCAAAAAACAGGCAAAGACAAAAGGGTATTATTTGCACGGGTTGCTCACCCAAGCTAATATACTGTATGTGAAGAGTGACTACTTGACCAACTCAAAACATATATCTTCAATAACCCAACTGTGATTTTGGAAAACAAGACAGACAGCCTGGTTGTAGCCATCCAAATATTAAACAAATGCACATGACGTCCACGGCGTCATGAGAAACATTGGCTCAAAATAAATAAATAAATGGAACTTGTGGAGGTTAGCAAGTCTTTGACTAAGACATTACTGTATTTGAAGCCAAAGGCTCATAATGTAAAGCCTGTATCATAAGGATACAGAGAATCATAGTCACTCGGACTGATATACTAAGTCTAATCCTAGTCAAAATGAGACTTGTCCTTCAGAAAGGAGGACACAATATTTAACCAATTAAATAAACTTTTTCCATCTTGAAGTCAACAAGACTTGAAATGGATTAACTGTCCATTCGACATAATATTAAACTAACAAACAAAAAGAAAGTTGGCTTCGACTATAGACACAGAGCATATAGAACATTGAAAATGTCTAAGTAGACATTGTCTAGTTTTTTTAAACAGAAAACTAGACTCTTAAGTCATAAGGACCTAACAATGTTGCCAGGATAAGTAAGTATTTGAAGTATATCCTCCTGGCCAGCGCGGCGGTGGGTCTGACGGCCGAAACTTCATGGTCGTCGCTTACTTCATTGCGTGGCGTAGTAGAAGTTCCTCCTTCGACGCTGTGTTGTAGTAGAATGGGTATAATGGGATTCTGAGAAGCAGCCTTATATAGTCTAAAATCTGATATAAACGGAACAAAACAAAAAGGGTGATAAACTCAGAAATATAGAAATGAGAGAGACGGACAAAGGAGGGGGGAAAGAAAAAGGACACCGGAAGAGACGCTTGCGGGGAAGGGGGAAAACATAGTTCCTTGGACTGCCGCTAGTCTTCTCTGAAGGGAAGTGGGGTCACTGGGTCAAGCTCAATATTTTCTTCTTTCTTCGTCAGGTGTAGTTATGATAGCCCAGTTAGGCCGCCATCATTGAATAATTTTCTTTTCTAACACGTGTCGAACAAATCCAAGAACATCTTGAAATGGTGAGTAGATACTAAAGCATCTTCTATTTAAGTATATCCGTTTTGATTATATTCTTTAGGCTCAGCTATTATTTTTATGATAATTTGTGATATAGATGTCCTTTACTATATTTTCTTGTAGGCAGCATGGCAAGTGTATATAGATTTATCGGACATCATCCAATGGCAAAGGGTATGCGTTAAAGTACTTTATTCATAAATATGATAATGTTAATCCTCTTCTTTGATATTTGCTACAATATTTATCAAAAGTCAATATTTTTTTGAACAACCATGTGTTTCAATTTAGGGAGATACGTGATTGTATCTGACTGCATCTAGTCAGGGAAAATAAACTTTGAGGTATATTACTTTTAAATATGTTAATATTACTTCTTTCTTTCGTAAATTATCAAAATATTGATATTTAATTGTAGCTGCCCAATGTGTCTGATTGACATGCTACACCCTTTCCTTCTGATCTATACATTTTACCTTCATATATTTGTTTAGTTACTTAATGCATACTCATCCTCTTAATATGCCCAAACCCCCATAAGAAACTTTTTTCTCATTGACCTATTGGATTCCCTTTCAAACCACGCTCCTTCAGCATCCCTTCATTACTTTTTCCACATACATTTCCTAGATGTATCATCCCAACCACATAAATCTTGCTCTTGGGCTTCTCCTGACAAATCCACGCTTCACATCCATCCAACAATGGTTGCGTTAAGACACTTTTATATACTGCCATCTTTACCTCTTTCGATACTATTTCATTCTTTCCAATAGTCGACATAGATCCAACTACTCTCTAATATACTCCAATATACTCTCCAGTATGTTGATTTCACCATCTAACATTCCAATTTCAAAACCTTTTGCTCAGATATACAAAATCATTCATGTGTTCTTACAGTTTTCAATTTATACTAAGATGACAATCATTTCCTGTTCCGCCCTTATCACAAACCAATACCTTAGTTTTGGAAACATTTATTCGAAGATACATTCTGTCTGTCGCCACACTCAAACGATTTGATGCACTCTGCAAGTCACTTTCCTTCTCAGCAATTAATACGGCATCATCTGCATATAACAGCAATTGTAAACCAGCCGCATCCCCACAAGCATCCCTAATCCATTTTATTAGTACAAACTATTTCATTGTATTTTCATATAGTCCATAGAGATGCGTCTGATGCACTATTTTACGAATGTGAATTTCAAATAGAATTCTTAATTTTACATTTGAATCCAATATCTTAAATCTATAATTTGAATCTGAATTTTTGAAAAAATTATTAACATAAGAGGAAATAGGAATATAAACTAATGATAAAAAGTAGAAATAGTAGCTAAATTTTAATTTTGTTTGCATAAATTCATTCATTACAACGTTCATACATAAAGTTGTGTTTTAATTGTCTCGGGTCTTTTTGTTAAGTGTTTCTTCTAATTATGTAGGGACTGAACCACCAATAATCAGTATTAGTGCTCTAAAACCAATATTCTAAATGTTAAACTCTTTTTTTAATCTTGAGTCCTCAAATTTTCAATATCCTTAAGGATTTAATGTGTCAAGGATTTGAGGATCATATGTTAGTTTCATGTTAAAATTTGAATGGTTACTCTTTTAAAAACAAAATATGTATTAAAAGTTCCTCTTGAAATGCTTATGATTTCAGCACCTCCTCGCATTGATCGAAGTTCTTTAAAGAACCAGACAATTAAAGCTGGCCAAAATATTCGATTTGATGTGAAGATAAGTGGGGAACCACCACCGAGCAAGTCATGGTTCTTGAACAAGTCTCCTCTTGACACTAAAGGTGACATTACTGTAGACAGTGAAGACTACAAGACCAAGTTGATTATTTCATTAGCTACCAGGAAACATTCAGGAACATTTGTCATCAAGGCTTCAAACAGTGCCGGTAGTGATGAGGCTTCTGTAGAAATTACAGTTGTAGGTGAGTAATAAACTAACTATTGTATATATATTTGGAAATACAATATTTTTAAACTACTATTCAATAATATATCAAATCAAAGCTATAAATAAGATTACAATTAAAATCTCTAAGATACAATAAAATATAAGATTAAAAAAGATTTCTAGTATAATTATAAATGGCTTTTTAACAATAAATTTAATGTACTTTTTGTTGCAAAATATTGTTTACTCTAAATGTTTGGTATACTTTTGTTAATTAAAATAGCTCTTAACTCTACATATATTTAATATTTATGTTTCATATTTAAGGCACATTTTGTAATTAGAGAAATGTACCTACGTGATCATATTTAGAAAGTGAAATTAGTCTTAAAATGTATAATGTCAAATAAGAATAGTGAGAATGAAAATTCTTTGATCAATGACATTAGTATTTACTTTAAAAACACATTCTAGTTTTAGTTTATTTAGTTGACAAAATTATTTTCTTCAAATATTAGCTTTCACCAAAAAACAAATGCCATTTTATTAATTCCCCCAACTCAGCCAAATAATTATTAACTATATAGTTCTAAAATCAAAACTATAGAAAAAACCCTCTATATCTCAGGCCACTAAATGGTTTTATATATATTTCCAAGTCAAATATAATAATTATGAAACTAAACATCTTGGAGGACAAAGCATATCAATTATGTTGGGAGATTGATGAATTGGGGGTAGTAGAGGAAATCAAATATACTTATTCAAAACTTGCTTTTATAAATCTGGGTTCTATTAAACACTCTTCACATGCTTTAATGTTGAAATTTTTGAGCAACATGAAATCTTAGGTCAGCAGTACTGTTTTGATTAAAAAAAAAAAATTACACCAATCGTTTTTAAATATCGCCTTATTTTTTCACCTATCTATTTATTAACACGTACTATGATGGTTTGAGAAATATTTAACTTTAAAATTGTTTTCTTAAAACAGAATTATTTATTTAAATAAATTACCCCACTATTATGTGATTTAATGTCCACAACTCTCAAATTACTAGTGAAATGAAGGGATAAGCAGCTTTCAGTACGAAAGTAGTATTAAGCTAGGTAGCCACCCCAATAAGATTAAGGGCAAATCTTAAATGTATCATCAAAGTATTCGTAACTAAACTGTTTGTAAAGTCCAACCATTGGTTAAACTAGGCGTTGTGTTTTACAATACCATTTTTATGTGCTTGTTAAATTAAAAACAGGTGCCTTCCATTAGTTATTATCATTAGCTTTTTCGGAGCACCAGATTTTTTTCAGAGCTTTTGAATAGCCATATTTAGCCAGAGAGAATATAAGCAAGTCATTACAACATCTATGGAACTGTTATGAAAACAAATCAATCAAAACAAGTCTAATTTAACATGCCTATGTTGGTTATCTGCTATATTTTATTGTACTGTTAACTCCCGATTATTCCCGGTAATGAAGGGGGCGAGTGCCTTGGATAACATAAACCCGCGGTTAATCCATATATTATTAAAACAAGAGATTGTAGCACATTCAATTAAAACTAGTACTCACCTATCGTGACTGCATCTAAGAAGGCGACATATTTCACTCACTAAGATAATACAAAATATTTAATCAAAATACTGTATTCTCCAAATGGACACATCACTTAAAAAGTCTGTATTAGTCTTCTGCTTCATTGCAGCTGCTTCCTTTTTCCTTATCCCCCTATGTATTTTCTGTAACATCAGCTTTTCAGATAGGAGCATGTTATCTTCCTGTTCCAGATCATTAAGCAGGTCCAACCCAGAAAGCCCTCCTCCCCTCCTGCATACACTTTTTGTCTCTCTGTTCATTATATCTTCCCTAGGGACTTATTGATTACAACAATTAGTAGCTCTGTATTCTCCATCAACGCAACGTTTTTCAAAAAGGTACCCCCGTGCTGTTGGCGATGCTGCGGCTAAGCTGCAAAGTCGATAATATGCCTGCGGATGATCGAGAGTTTACTGGATTTATTTTTCTGCTAAAATGTCTGTTGAAAATCATAAACCTAAACTGAATTAAATTTTAATGAAGAAGTGGAAATTTCGCTAATTGAATCAATAGATAAATACAAACGTTGGAAAATAAACAATTCTAATTATTGTTCAGTCATTTCAAGCATGTCTAACAATTTATTTTTGTTTGGACAAAAACCTAAATAAAAATTCCTCTTTATAAAATTACAGGAAATTATTTCGTTCCAAGTTTATCTTTGGTTTTCGAAGCCTTGGGTTCCTAAGAACCTGTAACTCATCTTCAAAGTCGTCATAATGTAACCTCACTTTAATAATAACAATCGCCTTGAAAACAATATGGTGTAGTGTTTAACGTTGTTAATGTGGACATCATGTTTGCTAACCAGAAGGCAGACCTCGCATTAACTTTACGAGTACGCTTACTTGGACATTAGCGCTAACGGAACATTGTAAAATATAAACTAGGGGTGGTAATCACTTAACTTATGTTAAGTCCTATCAAATAAAATACATTGTCATTGTAAGTTTGGGCCTAAGTCCATCTTTTTTTAAATATGTATTGGTTTTAGTCAATGAGCCAGAAATATATGCTGTTAGCTTTATAAATCAGTGACCTAACTTTAGGAACAAAAAAATTTCAACTTAAAATTTTGACAAATGAAGTATCATAAGCCCCCTAAAACAAAACAAAAAAAAAGTGTTCACGATGTTGTCTCTCTACTTTTGTGTCTCTAGTTCGGACGAGAGTCGAAACCATTTTACCAATCAGGGTAAAACTTTGTCCCGAGGGTTTCCCCTGAGGATATTTTGGAATTGGATATCCAACCCTGAAATTAAGGGTAGTTTAATCAAGGGTAAACAGAGTAAGAATAGATTTCATCTAAATCTGCTCGAACAAAGTTGATTACATTTTATATCTAGGCACTTTTTAACGCAATTTTCATTTTCCCATGAAAATTACTTTGAGGTTACCTTCCACAAGCAGAAATTTCCAATTTTGTTAATATCTCCACAACTATTTGAGATATGAAATATTTTATTATTGTAAAGTTGTAGTGCTATTAAAACTAAAAATATGTTATTTGAAATTTATTTTTTGTAAAATAAATAGTTTATGAGGTATAAGTATATATATATTCTTTAATTCAGGTCCTTGTTTCTTTAACTGTGCTTATTATTTCACTTTTCTCTTTGGTGTTTCTGCAACATTGTATATAATTTTTTTCAAAAATCTTAAAAGTGTTTATCAAATGTCTCTATATTAAGATAGAGAAGAGAGAGTCTTTCCGGTGCACCTTACTATTTATTTTTAAAATCATACGGTTTGAACATAGTTTAAACCATATCAATCTAAATACAGTTGATATTAGCTACAATAATCTAATTTCCGCACCATGCAGTATTGTGTGCAGGATATTTATAGCTAAGGAATAATAGGGTCGGATTGCACAATACACAAAACAATATACAAGTAAAATGAAATGTATATGTTCTTATTCGCTGAAACAGCCCTTGCTGATGGCCTGGAAAAAGTGGGAGGTAATTATTACTATGTAGGTTATTTTAGAAACTTTCACTAGAGGGAGAAGGGAGAACTGATCACACTTAGAATGAAACAATGGTATTCAAGACATGCCTATAATAAAATATTGTATATAGACTAGTGTACAATTTAAGTCTGCCGTTAGATTGTCAAGCATAAATATGCATATCTATCAGTGAACGTATATATTATTGGGAAGTTGTATCTTGGAATGACCAAAAATTGTAAAATTGTTCAAGTGTGGATCTCCCCTTCCATACTATCCTTGGCTTCATAAAGTGCACTTTAAATTCCTCAAATAAATTAAATGAATTATATGGTCTTACTTATAGGCTACACCATAGTTAAATCTGTCATGGTAATACTGCTATCTTTCAATTTAAATGGAGTGTACACTTCATCAACACACTGAAATTTAGTAGTTCTATCTCTACAAAATACAGTTATTTCTCAACATTATAAGCTTCACAATATTTGAATCAACATTATGTAAATATGTTACTTTTTAGGAATAATGATATATTATAATCATCCTCAAAGACTTACACTTATTAAATACACTAGGACTATAACTTATAATCTAAGCCATAGTAAATCAATCACAATACGATTAATAACTTTCAGTGTAAACATACCCTTAAAGGTAGCAAACCTATAGCAAACCTATCTAACATGTTTCCACTATGACCATATTGTAATCCACCGAGGAAAGACTGGGAAATCTCTCTATAAACTAATTGTACACATAGTCCTTTGAAAGCTTAAAACCCATATTTATTTTTAATGCTAATCAATTACAATGATACATTTCAGATAAACCTACAAAGCCAGAAGGACCTTTGAAAATCTCAGATATTCATAAAGAGGGATGCAATTTGAAGTGGAATGCACCAGAGGATGATGGAGGGTCTCCTATTGAACATTATGTTGTGGAAAAAATGGATACTGATTCAGGTAATTCATATTTTAGTTAATTCAACAGTGCTTTTTGTGTCCTAATATAACTAACAATGTTTAACTATAGGAGACTGATACCTATGATAAATTAAAACACTAAATCAACTTATTTCATATGATAGCAAAATCAAGTGTTATATTTATAAATCTGAATTACATAAGTTATTATTAAGTACAGTACTTTTTAAAAGCTACAAATATTGAGACTACAATTAGATAACATGGACACGTTATATAGAATATTCATTTACCTTTTGAACTCTCTTGATTTTACATTGAAGAAACTCCAATTAAATCGATTCATGTTCTTGATCAGATGAACTTAACATTAAGATAATTTACTATTCCAGCCTTTTATAATCAGACGAAGTATATTTATTAGAGTTTGTACAGATGCAACGTTACAATGTTATATATTTATTTTCTATCCATTGATTTTATATTGATATAATTGACATATTATACAAAATACTAGTCCCATTCTCTTTTAATTGTTTCTAGGACGCTGGGTACCCGTAGGACGAAGCAAGGAGCCTAAGATGGAAGTTGAGAACCTTCAGCCTGGCCAAGAATATAAGTTCCGTGTCATGGCCGTCAATGCAGAGGGAGAATCTGAACCTCTAGAGGCAGAAAAACCAATAATTGCAAAGAATCCCTTTGGTAAGATTTTAAATGAAAAATATACTCTCACTATATCGCTAGTATTTTCTCATAACTTTTCTGTGCTTGTCCGGTTTTCACGTTTTCAGTCAAAGTTGAGTACAAAGTCTCCTAAAGTATTTTAAAAATTTAGTAACGCTTTTCTACTAGTTAACAAAATGTCATTTCTGTTTAAATTTTTATATAATAATCTGTATAACTTTTACAGGTTATAAACCCATATCGTCGTTTTTATTGTTTACAAAAGTGAAATAGTTTGAAGTAAAGTGTGCTAGAGGGGAAGCTTTGTTTTCCTTATTAGAAGGGAAATGTGCTTTTCTTAAAAACTCTAAAAAATTAATTTTTGTACCCAGCACACATAAAAGCTTCAATCAATTAATACTTTTCCACCCCAAGTGAAAGCCCTAATTGTCAAAAATGATGTCTGAGAATGTGTTAGCAGGGGAAAGGTTAAACAAATGATAATGGATGGCGACACGACAACTAAAATCACAGCAACGACCTGAAATGTTGCTGACCAGCGGTCTCCTTCTGATCTAGTTTTTCATCAACCCATCAGAGCTAAATCAATTGAAAAAGTGCAATTGCTCCTGAAAAATGTCCGGGGAAAATTGCACAGCACTTAATAGTTAAAAGGACCCACTAGAAAAGCATGGCTTCTGAAGAAACTGACGCTACACAAAATGGCGGAAAGTTGTGACATGAGAGAACATAGATAGCACAGTTTTTTTATGCACTGGATAAGCTCAGTAAATAAAACTCGAAATTAATTTAGATTTGCTGAAAATCATGTTTTTATACAGATTGCAACCAAGCTTAGAAAACTTTAGGTGCGAGATAGAAGCATGTGACGATCTCCATAAGCAATAATCCTTGAAAATTAAAATATTTGAAGAAAGTGATATGGAAAGTTTGAAGCAACATATGGAAAGTTTAAAGCAACATGCCGTCACATTAAACTCTAATGCCATAATGACAAGTAGTGATGGCATCAGTGAAAATGACCAAAAATTCTGGAAGAATGTGGAGAAACAATACTAGGTAAACAAATAAAACAAGCACTTACCATACAAGTATCATCACTGTAAAAGGGTAGGGCACAAAATTGTAATGAGCTGTTTAAAAATACAACATGTTCTGTTTGAATAATAATCATTCATTACAAATACAGAGCATCGAATTATTTCTGATTCTTTCAACTCAGGTGTTTAGCAGGTTGAACCAACGAAAACCGAAGAAAAAATAACGGCATCTTCGTCCAATAGAAGTTGCTCTTACTTTACTCATAAGAATGATCCCTCTTATACGCGAATTCACTTTGTTTTTATTGCCATGGATGATTTTGGAGATGGTACACCCAAACCGCAATGCATTATTTGTGGAGGCGCTTTGTCTAACGATGAGATGAAGCCTTCGAAGTGGAAACGGCATTTAATTGCCAAACACAAGGATGTGACTTCAAAGCCAAACGAGTTTTTTTTAAAGAAAGTGTGTGGATTTTAAAACCCTACAGATATATGTATTTAATGCATCACATATAAATTGTAAAATGATAAAGTATTAGGAAAAAAGTAGCACACAAATAAAAGAAAAGACACTAACACAAATTTACACACACTTCAATATTTCGATGCTATTAAAGCACCTTCCTCAGGAAGTAGTGTACTACTTCCTGAGGAAGGTGCTTTAATATCATCGAAATATTAAAGTGTGTGTAAATTTGTGTTAGTGTCTTTTCTTTTATTTGTGTGCTACTTTTTTCCTAATACTTTATCATTTTATCCATTACTAAATGTTTTTGCTCAATGCACTTTTTTCATACATAATATAAATAGTAAAGCAATGCGTGCCTCATATAAAGTCACCCTTCGGGTCGCTAATACAGAATAACCAGACACACATGTTAAAACCTTGTGATGGATTGTATTAATGATGTCTCCTTCGAAGTATTAAATGAGATGATGGCAAAGAAAGTTGTTCAGGTTACACTTTCAAATGAGGCTATAGCTCAAAGCATTAATTATCTTGATCATGAATTGGGGGAACAGCTCATAGAACAGGTTAAATTTGCAAAGTATTTTTCTTTGCAGAGTGATGAATCCACCAATGTGGCTAATATGGAAATTTTGGTGGTGTAAATGCGTTATTACTAATGAATATGAAGTTGATTAATTTTGAAGGAAGAATTTTTTTTCTGCTTCACTACCAACCAACACAACTAGCTCTGAACTTTTCAGGGTGTAAAGCAACTACATTAACAGTAAATGTGGATTAGATTTTAAGTTTTGTGTTGGCGTATGTACTGATGCTGCTGCAGCAATGACAGGGAGACATTTCGGAGTGAGTGCTCAGATTAAGGTGTTGGCACATGAATACAAATCTAAACATTGTTTTATTATCAAAGAAAGTCTCACCACAAATATAATGTTGACAGAACTGAACAACCTGCTTAGTGAAGTGGTAATCATTGTAAACCACATAAAAGCAAACGCTTTAAACTCGAGATTGTTTGGCTAACTATAAACAGCTTCTATTGCATGCTGATATACATTGGTTGTCAAGAGCTAAAGAAACTCCTGTCGAGAATGTTTGATTTGAGGAATGAGATTCCTGAATTTCTAAAAGGAAAAAAAGTTGCTTGGTTAGAACTATTTCAAATCAATGATTGGATAATTAGATGGGCCTATTCGAAAGTTATCTTTTCCATTTTAAATTAACTTTACACGCCCATGCGAGGAAGACTGTCTTATTGTTTTACAATGGCAGTCACCATAGAAGGGTCAAAACAAAATCTGATAACTTGGAAGACTATAGTTTCAAAGGATTACTATCACATTTTTCACCATTTGGCCAAAACTATTAGCTAAGTAGGTGAGGATCTTGATGTAACATCTTTACTCAATGTCATTTTACATCATTTCACAAACTTATTAGCGGTTTGATTTATACTCCCAGAAGAGGAGGATCCACGGATATGGACTAACTGGATGGATTCAAAATCCATTTATGACATAAAATGATGAGATGCCTTTTAACATATAAAATCACCTGATTGACCTAGGTGCTAATGAAGAATTGAAAAATTATTTCCAATGTACAACTTCTCTTGCTTCCTTCTGGGTAAAAGTGAAAACAGAATTCCCAGATATTTGGGAAATTGCATTGATAATTCTTTTACCCTTTGCCTCGACCCACCTTTGCGAAACTGGTTTCTCTCACATGGGTGTAATTAAGACGAAATATCATAATATTGTCGATATTCACTGTCCATAACGAGTGGCTCTGTCCAAAATAGGGCCACTGCTTAAAAGAATGTGCAAAAATAAGCCTACCTCATTTGTCCCACTAAGCGTTATATTATGTTCTTTTGTTAATATCAATAAAACAATGCTTCCATAAAGAATAATACCTTTAATACCTACCCCACAAGGTATTAACTCTACACCAAGCCAGTCCCTGGGTGACAATGAAAAAAATATTCCGGTCCGCCACATGGTAAAGTTTGAATACCACTGCATTAGAGGAAATGGGTTTTCTCATAACTGCAAATAGAGTCGGCATTGAAGACCGAAGACCCCCACCTCATTCAAGCTGAAAGGCTCTAGGAGTTATTATGACTTTGTGTACACGTATCTAAACACAACGTTAGCACGCAGTGGCGTGCGGTGACTTTTCTCAAAGAGGACTAGTCTTGAAGACACCTTTCATTATGGGGTTAAAGAGGAATACTCTCCATATAATGTACAATATGTTAACTTAGCAAATACACTTTTACAGGTCATAGGGTAGGCAATTTATCTCCCTCCAACCGATTCACAATATTTAGACATGGAATAAACAAACAAATACATAAATAAATAAATACATAAATAAAACCAAAACATGGAAAAAAATAAACACATAAATAATTAAACAATTAAATAAAATAATAATAGTTGAATCTTACCTTTATTGGTATATTAGTGCAATCCTTCTGTCACCTTTCTGAATGAATTTGTCGATAACAGCATCGTAGAATGAGTTTTGACTCTGCAGTTCATCTAGCAAGCCTTTTTCGACTGACAACAGAGAAAGTGTGGAGAGCCTATTCTCACACTGGGTGTTACGCACAGTCGTCTTAATACGTTTCAAACAAGAGAAGGTGCGCTCAACAGTGGATGTGCTTACTAGTATTGTTGATATCAAACAACACAATTTATATGTTTCTTGGAACGCTTCTTTTGCTAAGTCTGTTTCTTCCAGGAACTTCATAATTTCAGTCACAGTCTTATCTGAAAAGTCTGATAGTCTGTAAACTGACACTAATTCACTCCGAAAATTGCCAAAATTGAAAAGACTACCATAGCTTGACTTAAGTGACAAAAATAAACTTTCAGGAAATCGAGATTTGAAGCTTTGAAATTTTTTTGAATCTAGCAGCTCAATAAATTGCAGCTCATTAAGATCTTGAAACCTCAGCTCCATTTGCCCAACCATGGTGTCAATAATTTCATTATAAAGACGCACATATTTATTTCTTGGATTCAATGAGCCATCTTCTCTACGTCTCTTCTTAGGAGCTTCCACGTTGTCATCATCTTCTAATTTTCTATACGTCTCTTCAAAGTCGTTTCTAGCATCTTTGAGGTGAGAAATCGTCTCTTTTACTTTATCGATGCAGTATTTCACATCGAAAGTTTTGGTTTGAAGAATTTTGAATAATGTGTCGGTGAGAGAAAAAATGTTGCTGAAAACCTTCAGTAGAAAGGCGAAATCGAAATCTCTCAATGATGACGCATACCCTTTAGCAGTCACGAAAGCATCAGTATCCCAACTATCTGGATTTTCAGCAATATTCTCAAAAAACTGTATGAGTTCTGTTTTATTTTCATTCACCGTGTTCACAATTCTGGAATTATAATTCCACCTTGTACTGACAACTGTTGGAAACCGCTTCTTTACCTCAGATTGATTAAGAGCGTTAATGCGTTTCGATGAATGTGAAAAGAAATTTGGAATGCCATTCAATGTCTTAAAAAATATCTTGCATTCTGTTATATGATTCACAGACTGTGAAAGAACTAGATTGAGTTTGTGAGCATAACAGTGGATGAAGAGTGCACCTGGGCACCTCTTTTTCACAAGCGTTTGTACACCATTTAAATGTCCAGAAAATGTAGCGGCTCCATCATACGCTTGTGCTACAAGTTTTTGCTCACAATTGAAACTCGAAAGGATTCGAAAAACATGCTCACTTAAAATAATTGCAGTGCGATCACTGCTGACATCTAAAAAACCAATAAATCTTTCATATATTTGGCCATCTTTCACATATCGAAGGACTGTCGAAAGTTGAGAGAGCTTTGCAATGTCCGTAGTTTCATCCAACATTATTGCTAGAAAAAATGCATCATTTATTTCCGACTTAATCTTATCCAAAATTACATCACCAGCACATTCAATGATGTCGTTTTGAATTTTGTTGGAGGTTCCTTTAAACGCTCCCCTACTCTGGAGATGAAAATCCAATTTACTATCGTATTTAGAAAGTAACTGCATTAGTTCAATGTAGTTTCCCCGGTTAAGGGAATCTTCCCGTTCGTCGTGACCTCTGAATGGCAGCTCTTGCTTAGCCAAAAAACAGCACACATCAATTAATCGTTTCATTAGTTCCCGGTTTGAATCAACCTCTGCATTATGTTTTAAAACGTCTAACCTTTTTTGCTCACTCAGTTGAAAATCTATTCTGGTTTTCCCGAAAGTTTTTAATTTAGTTATTGCGGATAGGTGTGAGTGAGTCTTTTCATGGCGCATCTTGGCTTTGTGAAAATTGCTGATATCACAAAATCCGTTATTATTCCACACTCCCTGATTTGTTTCGAACAACACACAAGGCCAACAATACAGCCTGTTTCTTGATTTGCATGCAGTTAACCATTTTGAAGAAGTATAATATTCTGTTTTGAAATGACGTGTATAGTCTTTCATTTTTGTTTTAGCAGAAATGTCTGGAGTTGGCCTACCTTTCATTATTACTTGCTGCTTTTCTTCAAAAGTGAGGGCTCCAAACGAAACTGCGAATAATCGGTCGAGAGCACAGCATTGAGAAAGGTGATCGGCACTGCTACATCCCACTGAACTACCTTCACTAACCCTGCTACTTGTCTCAGGTCCCTTCCCCAAGCTTTGTTGTGAGGGAACAGTTTTCAAATCCGAGTCCCCTTCCATAGTTCACACTTTCAAACACTGTCAAACTAAATTGACAATCGAACACTTTAACACTTCACAAGATCTCTTTCATCAATGGGAACAATTACATAAGCTTAACAACCACAACACTACCACTTATAAGAAGCAAACCAAAATTACATTTACCTGTGACAGAACGCCAAGTGTTAGCATATATCTTATTATAGAGACGGACTAGGCTGGCTTCAACTAGTCCTCTCCCCGGTAAGAGCCGATAAGACTCGAGCGCTTCCGATGTTAGTTGGGAGAGGGGAAGGGGTCCACGCAAGCAGCGGGAATATCATTGAGTATTGTGACAGCGCTTCTGATGTTAGTGTGTTGTCATTGTAGAGAGGGAAGGGGGTGTGGGGGCAGCGCACAAATAGCTAGAATATCGTTGAGTATTGTGACGCAAATTGAGACTAAGATAGATTTTATTTTATGCTTTTATTTCCCGTTAAAATTTAATTAAAAATAAATAAACTAAAAATGTCTGGGGACTAGCCTAGTCCTACTAGTCCATTGACGGCACGCCACTAGTAAGCAGGTAAACCACATCTCCTAGAGGCTCTCGATCATGCTAAGGGGTGCTAGAAGATCATATAGCAGTGTTCACACCTATCTTAATGTAACATTAGCAAGAAAACCACATTTCCTTGATATTATCAATCATGCTAGAAGTAACTAGAATATCTTATGGCAGTACACACACACGCACACACACACACCTTAATGTAACGTTAGCAGGAAAACCACATTTCCCTGACGTTCCTGATTATACTATAAGGTGCTAGAAGTTCTAAAGGAAGTATGCACACATATCTTAATGTGACGTCAACAGGGAAACCGCAGTTCTACAAAGCTTTAGATCATACTAGAAGATTCTAGAAAATCTTATGTTATTGTTCACATACATAATGACATAACGTCAGCAGGAAAACCACATTTCCCCTAGAATATCGATCATGCTAAAAGGATCTAGGATGTCTTATGGCTGTGTCCACACATGTCTTAATGTAATGTAAGCATAGAAACAACATTTACCTGAAGTTCTTGATCATGCTGGAAGGCTCTGGGAGGTCTGCTGGCATTACATTTACATGTCTTAGAAGTCATGCCAGGATTTGACTAGAAGTGACATGAAGTTCACTGTCATCCAACTGGACACCGAGAATAAGGGGGTCAGGGTTGTTGGTCATTTTTAGCATCTAAAATGCTATATACACACCATATCAATTTTTCCACAAAAAAAACTTAATATACAAAAGTGCATTTTGTGATAAAATAAAAGTAATCACAGCTTACATTTAAGCTTCTTATCTTTCATAAAACTTTTTAAATCTTGTTAATTACAATTGTCTGCTATCAATAACATGTTTCCTAAAAGTGAAACACATCTATGAGTTTGTGCTTCTGTAATACAGCTCACATTGGTATTATTTTGTCCCACACAAAATGTTTGCTTTACTCTTTTGTTAGGAGTCGCAAGTTTTATAAACTAAAATTGTTTCTACCTTCAAATGGAATTTTCTTCTGTATGACCTAGGAAAAATGATTCAATAATGTTTCTTACTGAACTATGTTAGTAAAGCTAAGTGCTAGTCAGCACATTTAGTTGGTAGATTAGTAATAAATTAATAAATTTTTCTATTTGATTTTGTATCATACTGTGGTTATATTAGTTAATGTAACTATTGATAATGATTTATTAAATAATAACTTTTCTACAATCAGCTTGATAACACTAACGACCAATGGAAACAATGCTTAGTTTTTTGAAAATACACTTATTTTGTATTTTATTGAATAAATATATTACTTAATTATTTCATAGTAGATTCTATTATATTTGTATGTAAATCTATCTTTAGTAAATAAAAAAATAGACTCTTTGCTATTGAATTGTGAGTGTGGGAACTAAATTGTTAAACACTATGAAACAGAGTATTTCAAAGAATTTTCTAACCAGAAAAGGTATATTTAACAATGATATATATGTTTTATTTCAAATAGCTGTGAGTTTGCTTAACACATTAAATAAAGCTTTTTTTAATAAATTTCTAAATTGTAATATTTGGTTTATTGTGAGTAGGTATCATTAAAACAAACATTAATATGTAAAAAATTTCTCAAATTACAAATCATATTATATTATTATCAATTTATGTAATTATTTTAACATAATTTTGAATATAAGGAGCTTTGACAAACAAGCGAGAAGTGAACTTTATGGTTTCCTATTGAAACATTTCTGTGTACGCCTCTATAATTGGAAATATTATTATTTTTTTTTAAGTGCCCACTTTGGTAGTCAAAAGGCTTATAATTGACTGCAGATCTCAAGGAAATATAGTTTTGAATACTCATCTGGTGTACCGAAAGTTGTTTTTACTAAATATTTGTATACTATTTCTCCATAAAAATACAGGTACACTTCTTTCAAAACCAACCTTACTCGTTGCTAGCACAGCGGTGTAATTAGTTAATTTGCATAAAGCTTGGACAGGTAGTGAGATGCACTGGCAAAAAAAAAAGTGTTTGTTTGACTCAATAGTTATTTAGAAATTAATCCAAAAATCGTTACAAATATTATGCCTAAAAAAATATATGTTTTAAAATGGTTTTTGGTGATTATTTGTGATTAATTAGCCTGCATTATATGTTTAGCTATAACTTTTCCTACAAATTTTCTCGGCCCTTTAGTTAACACTTTAACATAATGGTAAAGTACTTGAGAATAGAATTATAATGGTGATCAAATTGTATTGATATACTTTAGCTCAGACCAAATATAATTTAAAACTATCATGTGGAGTTAAATATGTTATTAATACATAATGATTCTAATTTTTCCTTAAGGTTTGATCATAATATGTATAAATATAAAGATAAGTACTTCCATAAAAATCTAATTCCAAGTATAGTTTTACTTGTACTTCATAATGAATGAAAATATTTGGATTATTTTGTTTTTATAGCCCATGTTCGGTTGGGTTTTAATAAAACATTTGCTGTCTGTTTAATTCCAGATGAACCAGGAGCTCCGGGCACTCCTGAAGCCACAGATTGGGACAGTGACCATGTAGACTTGAGATGGACTCCACCAACACAAGATGGTGGATCTCCTATCACGGGCTACATCATAGAAAAGAGAGAGAAAGGCTCCACCCGCTGGAACAAGGCAGGAGAATCTAAGGGGACAGAACCAAAGGGCCGTGCAGATAATCTAGAAGAAGGTGTCGCCTATGAATTTAGAGTTCGGGCTGTCAATGCTGCTGGCCCTGGAACGCCAAGTGAAGCCAGTAAAGCAATCACAGCCAAACCAAGAAAATGTGAGATATTAATACTATTATAACTGTTTTGACTGGGATGTGCTAAAGTATTTTTGCCCTTAGAGAGATAAGGAGAGTTTCTAAAATGTAACATAAAAGTATTATCACATTTCTTACATTCAGTAATATCAACTGTATACTTCACCTGCCCTGTAAGTTAGCACACATACCTTGGATTACTTCATTCTGATATAGCTTATATGATAGGGTCATAGTGTAATCTATCATGGTGAGACTGGTACCTTTCAGGGTAAGCGAAGTGTACATGCTAATCACCCAGAAAAATAAGAAATTAGCCGATAGTGTGATTGTTTGTATAATGTTGGTATTCATTATCATTAACCTTAATCATGATTAAATAAATTAAACACGTTGTTGCTTCTCTGGTAAGCTATTGGACCATGTCATAAAAAATTAAATGATTGATCAGTTACACAACTAAAACAAAACATTTTGATTCATACCTCTGAAACAAAAGTGGCTGATAATCATACAAGATAATATGTGCATTCTATATAATTAAAAATGATTGTTATGGATATTTCTTTCTGATATTATGTTTCGCATTCCCGTTTAAAAAACCAAATTATCTCTTATCATGGCAGTATACCAGTGACCTTGAATACTATTTACCATATTAGATATGTCCTGATAAAAGTGTTACTCTCCCTCATCACTCACTACTCCAAAATTATCTGGGAAAAAAACTTAAATGTTAGAATATAGAATGAATTCTCTAAGGCACATTTGGTACCAAAGATTCAAAAAGATCTTCTTGCATGTTTCCAAGAAATCAATGTACAACTGCTTTAAATGAAAGCTTAGTTGTCAGTTCAATATCCTGTTAGCTTCGTCTTAAATACTTAATATTTCAAAAGTTTCCTTAATTGGGGTCAAATGAAAATTCCTTCTTTTAGTTAAGCATCTGTTAAATTGAGAAACCTCTCCAAGATAGTTGAATCCACTTCTTATTTTATCATAGGCCTTAACTAATTTCTTCACTACACCAAGCTTTATATGTAAAAATGGAAGACAAACATTTTCTAGTTCAACATGTGGAACATATTTACAGCACATCTTTGGGGTAGATATTCTTTTTTCTCGTTGTTGCACAATATAATGATTTTCTCTGGCCTAACTGTCCCACAAAAATTGAAAAAAAACAATATTTGGGGAAATCTCCCTCTAGATTTATAAGGGTTATAATAAAATTAAAATCACCACAGACATTACAAGAGTAGTCTTGGTACTATATTGCACTCAGAATCTTTGACATAGGCTACTTTCATATTTTTATTTCAAGCCATTGGCATGAATTAGATGAATTGATAGATTTTTTCCATTATGCAGCAGAACTGCTTTGAAACTTAGTTCTGATATATTAATAAATGTGCCCCATTCACTAGGATTAAGTTCAATGCCTAATTATTTCTTAAAACCATTAAAATCTTCTAAATACTGTCCTCTATAGTGAAATACTTGGAATATACTTCACTGTGTTGTAGATAAAGTATTATTTAGTGCCTGCTTTAAGTAAATTCCATTTCTGAATCCGGGAACAAAGGAGTTTAGCTTGCTCTTTGATTAACTTCATGTCACTATCTATCTCATTAAAATTATCTTGCTTAACTAAATGTGGTGTGTTATCAATTCACAGTTGGTAATCCAAATTCTTTGACGTGAATGGTTCAGTAGAATTTGTAACACATTCATCTGTAAAATCTTCATAAATGGTTCCTTCATCCCATGCATCTGGGAGAACTGGCAGTTGTTCACTATGTGGCGTAAAACGTATTGCAGATAATATGTTCGGATATTTGAAACTGCTTGCTTCTTTTTGACATCCCTAATATTTTTGTTATAGATAAATAGCAATCATTAACGCGGTTACGTGGTTCTCGCACTATGATAGTTACAGCAAAAGGCATAGTTTTGAGTTTCCCAGCTCACCACATCCTCAGATTTGTTGGGAAAGTGATACAACACAGTATGCGGATCCCAGTTTCTATTTGGTGACCCATATCACAACCAAAATACAAAAATTATTCATATTTAGTTATGCTAAAGCTTTACTTCCTCATTCTCTTCACAGAAGTCTCACTCACATAATATAAATGCACTAGGGGATTAAAACACTGTATTTGCTTATGCAGTATAACAATACAATGGTAGGCAAATCAGAAGATAAAAATACTCCTAAAATAAACACAGATCAACCACTTAAGCTATAGCTGTCTCTCTGGAACTGAAAGAGTAATTGTGTTGGCATATATGCAGTGCAACCCTGATACTCTCGAAAACACTACTAGCTTCTATCAGCAAATGCGAAAAATATTTGGTTATGTATCTGATCAGTATCATTTTATATTATAAGCTACTTGTTATTTTTTCATGAAACAACTATTTTGTTGGTCATACGACGGATTAGGGCTACATTCCCTTTACTTAAACATAGAAAGCTACATGCAATTCACATAAACAATAAAAAGTATATAAAAAAACTTATGTAAACAAAAATTGTGATGTAATGTGACATTTTTACATTCATTTCCGAAACCAACACACAAAATGATACTAAAATCAACCAAAATATTTATGGAGGTAAAAATCATGTTGACTAGTTATTAGATTTGATGCTATACATTACTAGGAATAAATAATGAGTTGATACAGATGGGATAATACCCACTACTGATTGCTCACATATTAATAAATCCACCATAGAGGTTAAATCAAAGTAATTATATAAATGGGCTTTTATAAATAGCCACGAACTAAACCTTAATGAGATTTTTTTAAGTAGAAATATAAAGGTAATTCTGGCTTTGACCTTTTTTTGCATCTCATAGCATTTCTAATTTGAGCTATCCCATTGTTTGCAAATTTGTTCTCCATGAAAAGTTGAAATGTTAACATGTACTAAAATAAATATTTAAAACAATCTCTCCTTTGATCAGTAAATTAAAACGAAAATTAGAAACTAGCTCTTCTATAACATGGATTAAACATGCAATAAATCATTTCTCACTCTCATACCATATATTAATTTTTATAGAGTGATAAATAATTTTGTATTCACATTTTATTTAAATGTTAAAAATTTTGATTTTACGAATCCACCTCATCTCACTAATAGCACGTAATTTGGATTGGTAACACAGAACGAATCATTAGACAGTAAAACTGAGATAAGAGAAATCAACTACACTATTTAAAATAAAATAAAATAAAATATTATAAAACAAATATCTTAATAAAAAAGTATGTTTCCCCATGTATGTTTACCCATATTTTGTTATTTTCTAATGATTACACAGAGAACCAAACATTTATGTGATTCCTTGATGGAGCAATCAGTTATAAGATATGGTATTAATGAACTATTCTTATAATAAGACTTGCATATTTATTTATTGGAATACCTCCTGAATTATTTATACAGTTGAGAGGTGACCTGGTGGTCTAGGGGTAAAGGGTCGGACTTCTATGTTAGAGGTCCGGGGTTAAATCCTCGAAAACTGCACAGCTTTATCTGATTGCCAAACCTCCCTTAACCTCTGACAAGATGTGTATTAATTTCAAGTTTTGAATGTGTGGAATGCCAGGTCTCCAACCTGTTTAGGATCCCACGTTAAACTGTAGGTGTTCCGTTAAACTGTAGGTCCTCCGTTTCATCTCACAATCACCGTACCATTACACATTAGCGTAAGCGTTTACAAACTGAATGTATAGTAAGACGCGGTGCTAATAATAATCGTACCATTACACATTAGCGTAAGCGTTTACAAACTGAATGTATAGTAAGACGCGGTGCTAATAATAATCGTGTGCCAAATCAACTAATATTAAAAACATTCATGTTATTTCCAAACATGTATTACCATTAATATAATGATGATATTATATAAAAATTAAATAAACAAACGTGATGGTGATAATAATTGATAATAATAGTTGGTATTAGTTGGGTATTTAATTAGGTTTATTCTAAAATTATTGTTCATTGTTATAAATGACAATTATAATAATATAATAAATTTTCTTCATTGCTCTGTTATTTTTACAACTTTGATTCTAGTGGCTCCAAAGATTGACCGACGCACTCTACGTAATATAACTATAAGGGAAGGTGAGCCAATCTTCTATGATGTGAAGATTTCTGGTGAGCCTCCTCCGGATGTATCTTGGAGTCTCAACAATAAGTCCATACAAGAGACAAGCTACCGTAGGATTGAAAATATTCCATATAATTCAAAATTCTACAATGATAATCCAGAAAGGAAGGATAGTGGAACATATAAGATACAGGCCACCAATAAATATGGTTCAGACACGGCTGAAGTTGAAATAATTGTTGTTTGTAAGTTAATACTTCCTTTTATCTAAATATATACTTCTAGCAATATAAATTAGAAATATTAATATGTTATTTTATTTAAATATTTACTTATAGCAATATAAATGAGAAACAAAGAAGAAATCAATCTTTTTGAAAAGTCAAAGGTAAATGAGGCTAATTAGTTGGTCTACATTCACTGAAACCTTCATACTATAACTCTGCTAGATTTTAAAAAAGTACTCATTATTTATGAGAGTTCTAATAAATATTTGAATATATACCAGTTTACTGCACCTTCCAAAAAATAAACTGGTACTTATAGATATTAATGAATTTTATTACCTATTTTAACTATGTAGGTTAATATGTTGAAACTTTGGTAGAACAAAGAGTTAGAAAATGTTTAGTTAGTAAATGTTGACATATACCATCTTATAATATACACACTTTGTCTAATGAATTAGTGGATTAATGTAATAACCATAGCTATCTGTAAGGACTAACAATAATCTCTTGTTTTTTTCAGCTAAGCCTGGGAAACCAGAAGGTCCTCTGGAAGTTTCTGATATTCATAAGGATGGATGTCAACTTAAGTGGAAGAAGCCCAAAGATGATGGGGGAGAACCCATTGAATCCTACTTGGTGGAGAAGTTTGATCCAGACACAGGAATTTGGCTGCCTGTTGGGCGAACCAAAGAGCCCCAGTTGGAAGTTACGGGTTTAATTCCAGGCCATGAATATCAGTTCCGAGTGAAAGCTATAAATAAAGAAGGAGAGTCTGAACCTCTAGAAACATTGTCATCTATTATTGCAAAGGACCCATTCAGTGAGTAACACTAGAAGTTATTATTATTAACAATGCCTATATGGTTTCATTTTAACCTGCCAAATATGGGTTGGGCTCAATTTCACTACATTATTGTCACTAAAAACTGCTACATTTTTAACTTAACCGTATTATATATTTGCTCAATAAAATAATGTTAATTATAAATTTATCTCTATTTAAATTATAATTTTTATTTGAATTTTAATAATAAACCATATAGGCCCATACAAAGATAAAGACTAAAGAAAGAATGATTATTTTTTAATAATATAAACTTTTCCTGAGACATATTTAGTGAAAACTGGAATACTAAATATGGCCAAAATGGAATGCACAAACATTGTTGATTAACTGTAAGATGAATTTCAGATGGTGTTTAACAATTTTGTTGCAATAATGATTTTGAAAAATTACCAATGCATTCTTAAATTTATTTAGTAATTGATCCATTATTTATTTATTCAAAACAATTTTTTGAACAATCCAATGAAAAATTTGTGAAGAGACGAACATGATTAAAATTATCGCAGATTAGTTATACCATAATTCACAAATAATTAATCATCTAATTAAAATTAACGATAACATAATTTAATTTTATTTTGTGTATAATAATATTTATAACTAAAATAATTTGTTTATTTATAAACCTTTATTATCTTTCTTTTTAAGAGGTACATTTATAAAATTATTATTTGGTTAAGTCTCATGTCTAAATGATTTTCTGAGATACTTTCAAATTACATTTACATTGACTTAAATATATATATATATATATATATTATTAGAAGTGGGAATTTTAAAAAAAATCTGATTTCACCTGCTTAAAAAAATGGAAGTCCCACTCATATTGTCCCCAGCCTGGACTCTAACCATGCACTTTTGGTTCAGAGTTAGGGAAAATTGCGCCTATATAGCTCCCCTGCTACAAAAATCTTTCGAATAAATATTCACTTTTATTTATGTCACCAGTATACATGATGTAAATATTAGGTTTCTGTTAAACACATGAATGTCACTGTTTATGATTTTCACAAAACACACAATTCTTATTTATATAAAAGCAATTCTTAAACCTATTTGTTAAAATAAAATAGGAATAGAAATTTGTGGTAGTATTTTTTTATAGTTTTATGAATTAACTTATATGTATTTATTTTCAACACAGATATATATCATATTGTCTCTATCATGTACATGTATCAATGGCTTCGAAATTCTAAATAGAAAATTGGTTTTACAAATTGTCTTTTAAATAGTTTTATTAAGTGATACACATAGGGATTGTAAATCTTGATTTATATCAACTAATGTTTTAGCTGTTCCAAGTACCCCTGGAACCCCTGAGCCAGTTGATTGGAGCCAGAACCATGTGGACTTGGTTTGGAAGGAACCAGTATCCGATGGTGGGTCACCTATAATTGGCTACATTATTGAGAAAAAAGACAAATATAGGTAATATGTTTTGTTTTTTCATAATTTACATTGTAAATAAATGACGTTTGTATATTGGAATAATTAAATACATCATTATTTATTTTACTACATTTAATTTTTAAAATCAATCCAAATGTATCAACTCTACTCAAAAATGAAATACAAACTTGTGTCCATCTGGTCAATATATGACTAACTCAATTTTTAATACATTCTAAATGTGTTCCTTAAAATAAATGAATGAATGCTGTAATAAAAAGCAATAAGTTGACTTGGATATTTAAGTGGCAGTTTCTTTGACATGCTGATTGGGAAGTCTTAAAGGCAAACTATATGTTGAGGTTGGATCTGTAAAGTTGAGTGTATGAAATTGTCTGATTAATTTGAAACTTGTTAGCTATTTGCTGTTGATTTGCCACATTATGGTTCATTAAAATATAAATTTAGTGTAAATGCAGTTTTGTGTAATGAACATAAACTACCATAGTGATCCAATTTCATTTAGCTCCTAAATGTTATCTAATTTACCTGGAACTGGATAAAGATTTAAAGATTTAGTGCTTAAATCGATTTTAATTTGATCAGAGAAACTTGTATTTGAGTTTTAAGGTAAAAAGGACAAACATTATGACTGGTAATGAAGCTGGACCCATCACATCTTCTTCAAGTTTGTAGAAACTCAGTATATATTTGGCATAATTTTGTGCAAAAAAGGTGATTTATTGAATTAAGGTTTTACTGAAAAGGGGATAGGATGATTAATAGGGGAGTTTGTTTCACCATTTTTTCTGATAGACCTTAAACTTTTCAGATATTTAGTGTATATTTGGAAGAAGCCATAAGAAAGTTGGATAGAAACATATAAATGTTAGTGATAATAGAAATAATAATATAGGCCTAGTTTTAATTTTGTATAATTTTGTGAAACGAAAATTTGTATTTGGTAGATTTAATACTATCTTTTAAAAACAAAACGCATAGGACCTATGTATTGTGCTAGAACTTTAGAGAACCATGAAACTTTTTCAAATATACCTAAATATTACTAGAAACAAGGGTTTATGATGGTTAACATTTCGATTGACCTTCGTTTATGACAGCCATTAGATATGAGAAAAAGGATACAAAATAATAGTTTATGTAACTTTTACATTTCTTTTTACCTAATAAAAATGTTTTTATACATATACTTTTACTTTTTGTTAGTCAACATAATAAACTTGATTGCTATTTAAGTAATTTTACTATGCTACTATTGATAGGGATAAAACAATTTATAATTTAAACAACTTACAACTTATTGGTAGTACCGTCTTGTACATCCCTGAATAATCAATACAAGTTTATCTACTTTCATATACAGTTAGTTTTGGCAAATTTCTAATAAAAATCATTGACGTCACATCCACAGGGAACTAAAATGTGTGCACTCGTATATAATTAAAAATATGAACTTGTATGATAAATAAAGGCAATAGTTTCAGGTTTTTTGATTAAATTTTAGAATAAAATAAAAATTGATTAATAATTTCAATTTATAAAATATCCTAATTGATTATTAAATTACATAACACTACTGACTCAAAAATTATGGATAAGTATAAGTATTAAGATGCATTTTCCAGCAAAGAGTCAAAAATGTTAGAATCATCTATAAAGCAATTCCACAGTAAAATGTACATAATCATTATTTTAGTAAATCTAGATGCTCAATACATGGTGAGTAATAGTTTAAAACATATACTTCAATTAAAGTAACATGAAGTGTTACTGATCAAAATAGTTTCAATGTAAAGTATATTATTGTGATATGACTAGTAAGTACTTTTTTTATTTTATAAAATGCCATTTTTAAAATAGAATATAATTATTATTTACAATGTTTAATATATACTTATTTTTAAGGAATAAATTTATATAACAAAGAAAGGTTAAATAAGTCTGTTTACCAACATGATTTTTAAAGTAGTAGTTCATCAAAACATAAAATAAGTTACTTTGAATTGATTTTTAATTTGAAATCAAAATTAATATTTTGCAACACAAAAACTCTACACATTTTCTTTAGAAGCCTATTAAGGTTGAGATATATTAGAGATTAGGCTGAAGTGGCGTTATTCATTCGTCCCATCATATTTCCCGATCTAATAACAATAAACAAATTAAATTAAGTCAAATATGAATATGTATAAAGTTACACGATATAGACACTGCGATGGTTTGAAGTTTCAAGGTAATCACATATGGTGATAGGGCTGAAAAAGGTTTATACAGAAAGAAATAATTTCAGCTAGTCAATATTGATAGATTTGCCTAGAAACAAATTCTAACCACAGATATTTGTATTAGTCTGTTAAATTAATAGTCCATTCCTACTATTGTACCTCTCAAAAAAGGATTTATAATATGGTTAAGCTATGTAAAGTTGGATCTATCACACTTACCCTTTCAATGAGAAAAATTATTTGTACAAAATATTGTTTTTACCATATTAAGTCAAATAAATAATAAACCCTACACATTTTTAAATTTATCAAACAATGCTATTGTGAAAACTTCATTGGTCTTTTGAGGTTCCATATTTTTATAGATCAACACATATAATACAAGTATTGATAAATTAACTCAAGTGTAATTAAATAATTTTGGATTATTTTTTTTATGTATTGTATTTCTAAACAAGATATGCTTCTATTGTGATTGTAGCATGATGTGGGAGAAAGCCGTGGAAACAAATGTTGGCGCGCCGCAGGCTGTTGTTCATGGACTCATTGAAGGCAATGAATACCAGTTTCGAGTTATTGCTGTCAATAAGGCTGGTCAGAGCGAACCTGGAGATGCTAGCAAAAACTTTACTGCTAAACCACGTTTCTGTAAGTGAATGTAAACCAAATTATTTATTTCTAATTCATAATCATTAATCTTTATACATCACAGTATATTATAATAATACCACATGTAATTCCTTCTGCTCGATGGGTTGGTGAATATATATATATATATATATACACACCAATGCATCAAGAAGAAGGAATGACATGTGATATTATTATTAAAAAA
>CABFOV010000217.1:205654-227100 GCA_902141375.1 Timema poppense
CACACACACACACACACACACACACACACACACACACACACACACACACACACACACACACACACACACACTTGCCAACCCATCCAGCATATATATCCTCACAGTAGCATAGCTAAGGGGGGGAGGTGGGGGTGGTCCACCCCTTGTGGAACTTTTCAGGGGGCAGCACTTTTGGTCTACTGCATCAAAAATTAAAGTGTTTATTCTGCCAGGCTAGTACAAGAAGTCAGATGCAATTGTTTTATTTACTTCTATTATTTACTATTAAAATAAATAAAATGTAAATATATAACAAAACACTTACATTTTCCTATCATCAAATTCTTATAAATAAAGTAATAAAACTCACCTTTGAATTCTTAAATATATGTATATAATATCGCAATATAAGGTGGAAACTTGATCCTAAAACATTCAAGCATGAATCTAGCATAGACCATGTTCAGGCTGTCACACAGTGGAAGGAGTTTGAAATTAGAATCTGACATGGATCAACAATTGATAAAAAGTAACAAAAATAAGTTAAAATTAAGTGAAGAAGTCGAGGGAAATATTTTCAAGATTGTTGGATATAATTAGATTCCTGGCAAAAAGAATTTAGCCTAACATCATCATCATTGAGAAGGAGTTTATTATGAGACTAATGCTGAATCTGAATCAACGACAAATATAGTATTTTTTTTTTAGAATTAGTTCATTTGTTTGGTGAAATACGATCCAGTGCTACGTGTAGATGTTCTAAGAATCAAGATGGGGAAAAATTTTGATAAATCCTATATTTCGCCTTCCATTCAGAATGCATTTATAGAAATTTTGGGCGAAAAAGGAAGAAACAAAGTTATCAAGCTAGTGAAAGAAGTTCAGTACTTTTCTCTGATATTCAACAGCACTTCTGATATTTCTCATAAGGATCAAACAAGCCAAGTTTTGCACTATGTTATGATTGATGGAAATAAAGTGAAGTTAGTATAATCATTGGTTGATTTCATTGAAACAAAAGGTAAAATAAAACCACCGAGAATATTTCAACTATGTTTTTCCAAAAATTAGGAAACGATGGAATTGGTATTCAAAATTGTAGAGTACAGGCATATGATAGTTCTGATTTGATGTTTGGTCAACATAGAATTTGGCGAGTATTCATGCAGCTTCAGTTGCTGCGAATTCTATTACCTTTTTTTGGAACTGGGGAGAGTTGGTTCACGTTGTTTTTTTTTACTTTGTGCTGGGCTATTCTGACTTCAGTCACTGGTCAAAGTGTCAAGCACATAGTAGAAATTCGATGGAGTGAAAGGGGAGAAGCTGTGAGTATTGTAATGTGTGTGTGTGTGTGTGTGTGTATATATATATATTTTAAAATCTTAACTGTATTAGAACAGTTAACTTGTGATAAAGAAATTACCAGGTCAGATTCTGGCATGCTGCTTGGTGCGTCACAATAGTTTTCCTTTCTGTGCTTTCTTGGCCTGTAGGAATCAACCCTTCTAGGAATTAACTACACATAGGCATACCTCCAAACAAAAGTATGGATGTACAACAATGTGATATAAGACTCGAGGCTTTGAAAAGATTTTCAACTTAAATTAGGGATGAATTAGTTAAAACTCAATAGTCTATGCCAAATAAATTTGGGATGATCTTGGGATAGCCATGGGGCATCAATGCCGATGTAAAAAGAATAAACTGATGGCTGGTGAAAAATCACGAGATGCTGAATTGGTATACAAAACTGAACTTATTTAAGAAGAAATATGTTTTCTTCACTGGACAAAGTGATCCAATAAATTACTCTCAGATTTCAACAGCTTCATGTTCTTGCTGAGAATATGCATTTCTATTTCCGTCGAATCTTTTGAATGATGAATATGATTGTCAACTAAATAATGGCTACCAGTATGATGACATTTATAAGGAAGAGTTTCTCATTGAGAAAAAAAGACTTCCTAGTTTTATCGTTGTTGTTGTTGCTGCTGCTGCTATGCAAGACGAAACGGAGATGTGGAAGGAAGATCCCCTTGAACTTTTGCAATTTATTCAAAAATACAGTCTAGTGAACTCTCTTCCAAATATTGTAATACTTCTACGAACTTTCCTCATAATTACTGTTAGTGTTGCTGCCTGTGAACTGAGTTTTTAATTATAAAAATTGATCAGGAATTACTTAAGAAATACAATGAGTACCCTACGGTCAAGTAATCTTGCCATACTTTCTATAGAACAGCAATAAACAGACGAAATAGACTTCAATGGTATCATCGACAATTTTTCTTACAAAAAAGCAAGAAAAATAACATTGTAGAATTTTGTGATTAAATTGTTAACTATATAAATAACAGAGTTGTCATATGTTTTCCCCCTATATGTCGTTTTGACTTTTTGTTGAGGTATGGTGTTTATTGAGAGAGGCGGCAAACTCGGGGCCTGCCCCAGGGAGCACAAACTTTAGCTACCCCATTGTATACTCGATGGTTTGGCAAATATATCAAGCATACAGTGGCGTAGCTACAATTATATATATATATAATTGTAGAACTATAACAAAATATCCTGCTTTGTGGCTGCATGGTCTAAGCTGTAACTCTAGTGTTAGACTAGACTATGAGAGGGAGGTCGGAAATCCAAATCCCGGTTGGGTGTTCTGAGGGTGGTCTTTCCAAATCGGTTTTTCACTCTAACTTCAAACAACTTTGGGTACACTTCCTCATAGTTCAACCTTCATCATCTCTAGCTCAATAGCATAGCTAGTACATATGCGTACAACCTGAACATATAGTAAGATATGGTGCCAAAAAAACACATATAAATAAAATTAAATGTAAATAAAAATGCATTATGTTTGGTGTGCACTATTATTTAATATATTGTTAAAAATTTATAATACCAAAAAGATTCCAAAATATCATTAAACATGTTTTTATGAACTTTTACTTGTTGAATAAAATGAAAATAAAAATATTTTTAAAGTTTATTTTAACATTTTAAATTATATATTTTTTTTTCCACACACAAAACTAAACAATTTTTGATCTTATCATGAAATTTCATATTTTGCCATTTATATTAATGATCATTAACGATTTAAAAACTATACCTGTATTTCATTGATAAGCGGACATAAACTTTCACTGTTGTTTTTTTTTTGCATTAAATTACTAGAAAAAACAGTTTTCAACTACACTATTACAAATAAAAATCTTCAAATTACTGTGACAAATTAAAGTTCTTATTCTAGAAAATATATTTCTCTCAACCAAAGACTAATGGTAAAGAAGTAAAATAGCTCTTTGATCTGGTTTTTATGACATTAAAATTGTGACCAAAATCACATTTTATAAATTTAAGAATGAGAAATTTAAACATAATTTGTCTATCGATAGTACTAGTTGATATTTTTAAAACATTTATAGTCTAAATAGGCATTTTATTTCCCACAAATCGGGGTATCTACTAACACTAGATTAAATACAGGATAGTATTTTATTAAAAGAGTATTAAAAACAATTTTTATTTGAAGTTTTGTATGACTATGCATGAGATTCATGTTCGGACTTAGAACACTTCAAGTGTGGCGCGATACCAAATACAACCAGGCTAGCTTTGGTATTGCACCATACTTGAGGCGTTCTAAGTCTGGCCTTAAAACAGGCCCTAAATGTAAAGTATTATTAGATCAAATACCACATCTATGGTCTAGTTATAAAAGTTCCTGGCTACCGATCTAAAGATCCCGGGTTCAACTCCTGGCGTTTCCTGATTTAACGTTAAGTAGTGGGTCTGGAACGGGGTCAATTCAACTTTGAGAGTACATATGAGGAACTACTTAAATAAAAAAAGCAGCTCTGGTCTAGTAAACTGAGATTAATGCCCAGAGGGTTCGTTGTGCTGACAACATGACACCCTAGATCCACAAAAGTTGGGACTTTCTATGCCAACAGGTGGTGGCCGCTTGGTTGGTATGGCTTGATTGTGGGCTAACACCATGGAGAATATTATCACTAGACCGAATACCAATCTTATCTGATATTTTTGGAAACTAAGGAAAAGAAAGGAAAAACAGACCACGTTCCAAATTAATCAAAAATAAATATTTCCACTTTTTAAAATCAATTTGAATTGTGTAATATTTTTAATAATGTTAAGATACAACCTCTTAAATAGTTGTGTATGTAGAAAAAAAAATTAAATATGTCTTTAATAAATGCTTATTAAATATTATTTCGTGTTAAACCATTTTCCTGTCACTTCATCAGCTTATCCAAAAGTAGTCTTTTAATTTCTCAATTATTTATTTATTGATCTAGTGGCCCCAAGAATTGATCGACGTAATCTTCGTGATGTTACTCTCTCCGCTGGTACAACTTTAAAATTCGATGTGGCTATTATTGGAGAGCCCCCTCCAACCACAGAGTGGCGCAATGGAAGTGGCATTCTCAGGTAATCCAGCTAAATATTTAAAAATATGTCATTGATTAATTATACTTAATTTGTATTTATTGAACCAATATATTTTACATTATATATATTTTTTAAAGTAACACATAACCTACTAATAGGATAATACACACAATCACTCAGAGCTAGTAGATTTTTAAGGTAATCCCTGAAACTGAACATGATCCGTTTTACTTTCAACGTTCTATACCAATCAGCCATGAAAACAATAAAATTGAAATAATGAAATGTATATTATGAAAGTTTTCTATCAATCATAAATATAGCCTACTAGTACAATTTTTTGACACCTGAAGAATAATATTTGGGTTGTTATTATTTATCCTCACTAATTTTATTATTCACTTTAAAATAATTTGGAAATGTATTAAATTTCAACATAGTACTCACATTATATAACAGATTCTAATACTTTTTTTATCAATATAAATATCCTAAAGATAATTATGTATGACAAAAAGAACATTACAATATATATATATGCAAAAATATATATTCATATTTATAGGTAAGATAACATTGCATTTACCTATACACCCTATTCTGACCTAGATCAAAAATTATAACTAGAAACAATTTTTCCACTACAAATAATTTTATTTATCCTATTTATATTATATGTTAAGGCCTTCAAAATCAGTACTGATAGATAGTGTGGATTACAACACCAAGCTAACAATCAGACCAGTTCAAAGAGGAGATTCCGGAGAATATACCATAACTGCCACCAACAGCTCTGGCAAGGACTCGGTGACTGTGCTGGTCACAGTCACAGACATACCATCTTCTCCAGAAGGACCTCTGCAGGTAACACTATATAAATACGGATAGAGAGCTATTATTGGAAACATACTCTTTTCTATAGAATTAAAAAAATTGAACTATTTCAATTGGTTTATTATTTTCTTTTTAGATTATAGGCAATGAAATTATAAAAACATTAAATAATCTGGAGGAAAGTGATTTAAATTGCAAATAAGTGTAGACTTAGTTACACAACATCCCTAGGGGTTACATGGGGTGGTCACAAGTGGTGCGACATCCATTAGTGTGATATCGTGCCACTTGTATGTTGCACCACTTCTAACGACGCACAAATGTTCATGTCCAGGGGTGCGATATCGCACTGCTGGATGTCCTACAAGTGATACGACATCCATTGGTGCGATATCGCACCACTTGTCATAAACTCATTGGCGGGCCCATAAATAGTGTGACGTCCATTGGCGTGATATCGCACTAAAGTCAGTTTTGCACACAGGATCTTTATTTTTAACTTGTAGGCCATGTTCTGCAGTTACATGGGTGGCAAGATAATCAGTTTCATGGTTTGAATAGTATAAGGGCACAACTCCAGCATTGGTAGGTGTCACATTTCTTTTGAAAAGGTACCACATCTATTGATGAGCTTGCTTTTCTTATTATTATTATTTTTTCTACTGCGTGGTTTGTCAGAGTGTACTGTGAATCATTATTAGCCAGTTGTTTCCACACAATGGAGGTGAATAGAGAACAAGCTATTGTGGTGTATATATTATATCGAAAAATACCCGGTTCGATGACTGAGTTGTCTAACCCTCTAGTCCGTGTTGGACCTGGCTCCCGAGGATGGGGAGATCGAGGTTAGAATCTCGGTCGGGTGAACCGAGGCTGGTTTTTCATAAACAGTTTTCCATTCTCCCTCCACGCAAATGCGGGCTCACTCTATAAAACTCATCCTTCCACATCCTCGACCCATTAAAGTAATTATTACATAATCCTCTAACCCGAATGGGTAGTTAGACATGGTGATATATATTCATTATTCTGGATAAATTAGGAACGCCATTTTATTTTTAATAATAACCAGTGTCCTTGTAGTCTCAAATTTTAATAAAAATCACTTGAGCCGATTTTGAGAAATTAATATTTTTTTCTCTATTCAACCTTGAGTAAACCACCATTAATTTAGGGTTGGATAGAAAGTTTCAAAGTCATTCTGGGGAAGCTTATTAAAACCCTATACACCAACTTTTAGCTTGATCGGTAAATTAGTTTCGCATCTAGGCTTAGATAAAAATATAAAGATAACAAACCACATTGAAAAAATATCACTTTTTGTGTTGATGGGGTCTTGAAACGTTGACATCTATCAAAATAATAATCACAATACCTTTTTTTTTTATGGATTTCAAAATGTGAAGTAGAGCATGACAATCAAACAATGCACATAAATGAAATAATAGACTTACAGGGACATATTGAGTCTTGCAATTATCTGCCTAGTTTAAATTTTCTACCCCACCAAAATGTTGTTTTTTTGCATCATTTTTACAATGATGAGGCCCCTATTTCTTGGAACAAAATTTCAAATTTTCAGTATCTTATAATTAAAAGCGAGTGGCTGGGGGGGGGGNTTTAAATTCTTATCCGTCCCCGTCCCCCCACCCCAATTTTCCAAACTTTAATTATAATCTATGGTGCTTAGAAATGTTCGAACTATTTGACAGAAAGAAGGACACGCCCTTTCTTTTATATATAAAACTAGGTTATTGTTTTAATTTCAAACATATATGATGCATTTTTTTACACACATACACACATACATACATACATACATAATCACGCCATACCCTTACAGGGTAGGCAAGAAACTGTGGATATAGCTAAAAAACAAAACTTTGTACTTAATCCATCCTCACTATCTTTCTCCACACCTCCCTATCCTTGCATACTTCACTTCTTATGCTTCAACAACATCCATACACCGAGTCATACATGCTCTTTTATTCTTAAAACAATTAATGTTTCTCTTTTTCACATATTAATCTACAACATTTAGCCACGTCTTACATGGCCTACCACTTTCTTTTGATCTATACACTTTATCTTTGTATATTTGTTTAGTCACTTGATCCATACTCATCCTTTTAATATGCCAAAATCACCTCAAGACACTTGTTTAATATTGGCCTATTGTATTCCTTTTCAAACCACACTCCTTCAGCACTAATTCTTACTGACTCAGTCCATACTAGTTTTCCTACATTATATATATATGTATAAAGTTTAACAATAGAATACAACTGTATTTTTTGTAATTATTTTATATTTATTTAATACCTGTTGCATTCTGTTGTTAAACTTTTTTATATTCTAACTGTCCCTTATCTATAGTTTGGCATGAAAAATAGAACCCCCATGCGTGTACATTCAAACTCTCCTCAAAACGAAGTAATTTGCAAGATCCCCCAATATTTTTACAATACAGTATTATTAAATAAATTTTAATATAGATTATTTTACTAGTTTGGAAGTTTTAATTTCTCAATATTGTTCTGGCCTACTCTACTAACAAACTGAAATACTCTAATTTTTTTTGTATCTCAAACCCAAGCATCTTTTTCAAGATAGTTCTTTATTTTTAATATATAGTAATAACAAATAACTTTTAATCATAATCGTTTTAGTTTTTTGGTGGGTTTAATTTTTAATATTGTTCTGACGAAATGTGCCAACAAATGGAGATACTATAACTTTTATAGAAACTAGTTTTAAACTGATTTAATTTCCTTCTGTTTTTCCCTAAACTAGGTGTCAGATGTCCACAAGGATGGATGTAAACTTAAATGGAAAAGACCTCGTGATGATGGAGGAACTCCAATTGAATACTACCAAGTGGAAAAAATGGACCCGGAGACAGGTTGTTGGGTACCATGTGGCCGTTCAACAGATCCTAGTAGGTTTAAATTTAAATTTAATTATGAAAAATATTTCATTCTTTTTCACAAATAAGTCTTATAGTGTTGGTAATTGGCCTGAATATATACTTTTTTAAACCACCCATTTAACATATTTACAAGAGTGAACACATTCATACTCTCCTAATCAAAGGTTTACTGTTTAAAATATATGCTAGAACGTTTTTGTTACCACCCAAATTTAATCAAAACCTACAAGAACATCATCAATTCTTATACAACAGTTTAATCAAATATTATATCTACATTTTGGTCTCGGGGTTGTCTAAATTCTTTCCTATGTTGCCCACAAATTAAATGTCTTAATGCCTTATCTTAGTGGATGGCATATTCATAAATATTAAACTTCCCTCGATGACAGAAAATGTAGCACTATGAAAATTGTATGAAACTTTTTTTAGCGTTTTTTTTTTAAATTGTGATTTTAGCTAATAAAGATAGTAAAATTCATTTATATGATCAATTAGAATTGAGTTTATAAAAATAAACATAATGACTAGTGATACTATTTGAAATAATAACCAAAAATTAACAAAAGATATGTCATGCGAAACAAAATCTTTATGATATCCATATTCAGTAAAATTTTCACCATGCTATATGTCTTAAATTAATGTATACACATATACATATTTTGGTTATGCTTGCAGATTTTGATGTGACTGGACTTACACCTGGAAAAGAATATAAATTCAGAGTTGCAGCAGTGAATTCTGAAGGTGAATCACAACCATTAGTTACAGAGCAATCTATCATTGCTAAAAATCCATATGGTGAGTAATTATATTGTTTAAAGTCTGGATATTTGATTTTAAGGGCGAGTGAAGCTATGAAAACCTCCACTTCTCTTTAAATATTTGTTCACCTCGACTTTGATTCTAAAGTAAAATTCTGGATTATTTTTTTCATTTTCTGCTGTTATTTCCATCACAATGTAATGTTTGCATAAAACAATTAAAATAATTAATTATATTTGTGATAATGACATATATCATTTAGAGATGAAATATATTAATCATGTTTGAAATATAGCATTTTGTAAATTATATTTAATACCTAAATTTACATAGTTATACAAACCATAATATTTTGATTCAACATTAAACTTTTTTTTAAATATTCGAACTTCGATTCAGCTTCAGGAATACCTTATCATTTGATTCGACGTTGATTCATTTTGGAAGATTGGACTTTGCACATCCCTACTTGATTTCATTAATGAGCTGAAAAATGTTTTATTCAATCCATACAATAGTGATATTTATTTTCAGATGAGCCTAACAAACCAGAAAATCTTCAAGCTACAGACTGGGATAAGGACCATGTTGATCTGAAATGGACTCCACCCAAAGACGATGGGGGCTCTCCTATCACTGGGTATATTGTGGAGAAAAAAGATAAATACGGGCAGTGGGAGAAGGCTTTGGAAGTGCCTGCTGGCCAAACTAAAGCAACAGTACCTGACCTTGTGGAAGGCCAACCTTATGAGTTCCGTGTGAAGGCTGTGAATGCAGCAGGGCCTGGTGAGCCCAGCAATGAGACACCTACAATATGGGCCAAACCCAGAAATCTTGCTCCAAAAATTGATCGCACCAATCTCATTGAAGTACGCATTAAAGCAGGTCAGAACTTTGGTTTTGATGTTAAGGTTTCTGGTGAGCCTCCTCCAACTACCAAATGGTTAATCCGGGGAAAGGAAGTTAAATCATCAGATAGAGTGAAAGTACATCATACTGAGTACAACACAAAATTAAATGTTCGCATGGCTACTCGAGCAGAATCAGGCACTTACACCATCACAGCTGAAAATGTTAATGGAAAAGACACTGCTGAAGTTGATGTAATTGTTCTAGGTAAGAACTATTTGATATTTATTCGCATACACATTTGATAATCATGTAAATTTTTAAGTTATCTGGGGTTGATCAAAACTCAACAAAATATCTAAATATATTTTGCATAAAATATCTTATTTTTAAAAGACATTTTAGACACAATTTTATAACCAGGGCAAAGTATTCTATTTTATCTAACTATGCCCATCTAATAGTTTAAAAGAATAGTTTTATACTGTGTCAGGTAAGATTTCAAGGTGGATAACAGGTATATTCATACAATTGTAGTAGTCAAATGTTTGCTTTAGTAGATATCTTCCAAAAATTTTTTTAGCAAAAAATCTTTGTCTTATTTTTTATAACTCTGTTATTCATACTTAAAATTAATGCTAATCCACACTGTTTTCTTTTGATCAATAATTAGAGAATTTTATTGATACCTGTGTTTTTCTGATGTCGGTCTTTTAAACCTATCTCTCTTCTCCACACTAATTAAATTAGAAGGTAATATTTATAAAAATTTTAGTAATATTTCTATATGTAAAAAAAAGTCTATTTATTTCCTGAATATATATTAATACAGTTTGGTTTTTGCTATACACTATAGATATGTTTGTGGCGTTTCAGACAAACCAAGTCCTCCTGGGGGTCCTTTGAAGACCTCAAATGTACATGCTGAAGGCTGCAAGTTGAGTTGGAATCCACCTGCAGATGATGGGGGACAACCTGTTGATAAATATGTTGTTGAGAAAATGGATGAAGCCACCGGTTATAATTGTTTATTTTTACCTTATATTTAGTATTTGATTTAACTATCTTCTAATCATATCCCGGGTTCAATTCCTTTGTCTAGGTGTCAATTTTCAAAAAAACTTAAAAAAACAACTTTAGATTGCTATAAGAGGGACTAGATTTTAAAAATTATTCACCATCTTATTTTAGGGGACTTCCTCACAAATCACCAAAAATAGAACCCCCTCCCCAAATAAACTATCTCGGTATGGCGTGACAAAGATTGTTTATATAATTTGGTCAATTTAATAGTTCTAAATTAGAATCAGGAAACACTATTTATACTGTTTAATAATCCTCTTGAACAGGTGAAGCTTAGTCTTTAAATGATAACATGAATTTAATTGGCATGTCCAATGTTTATACATTATAGTAAGGGCATATCGTCTGTTGAATTTCAGGTAGGTGGGTTCCTGCTGGTGAAACAGATGGTCCGGCTACAAGTCTAGATGTTGATGGACTAACACCTGGTCATAAATACAAGTTTAGAGTGAGAGCTGTCAACAAGCAAGGGAAATCTGAGCCACTCACAACCAGCCAAGCCATTGAAGCAAAGAATCCATTTGGTAATTAATTTATAAAAAATAAACCCCAAGCTGTTTTATAAAACATTTACATGCTATTTGATTTAGATATAAAACATTTTTATAACTTATATGATTATTTTTCAGATGATCCAGGTAAACCAGGAACTCCAGAAATTAAAGATTATGACAAAGATTTTGTGGAACTTCAATGGACCAGACCTACTGAAGACGGTGGTTCCCCCATTTCTGGATACATTATTGAGAAGAAGGATAAATTTAGGTAATTATTTTTTGTACCAAAACTAACACCATAAAAGCGCACTAACATTTAAAGAGCTATTTAAAAACTCCACAGTTTAATTAATATTTTACTTTATGGTGATATATTAATGATAAACATATAGATTAATTATCTATAATTTTGGATTTAATATTTCTTCATTGCAGTTTTTCCAGGGTCTTATAAAAATTCATGTGTTATTAGGATATAATGGCCTGGCACCTTAGCTCAGTTTGTAGCATGTCCGTCTACTGATCTAAGGGTCCCAGATTCAATTCCTGGCATGGCTGAAACATTCATCATTGGTGAAATGTTGGTTTCACCTTTTACAGTAAATTAATGGCCGGGGGGCTGGATGCCATTTCTGTTAAAGATTTAAGATAGTTTTTAATTTGTGATCTGATAAAACCATATACCAAAAACTTAGGGAGACGTGGCAGTAGGCCTAAAGTCAGTTGGCCTAAAAGTAATTTAGCCTAAAAGTCTGTTGGCCTAAAATATAATGTTAAAGCTCTCAGGTATTTTCATAAAATAAGCACTGTTAGCTTTTCATCTGATTATAGATGGTGTTAAGATAGTTCTAAAAATATAGGCTTTATTTAAACACAGACTTACTTTACTTACTTTCTCTCTGGCATTAAAAACTCAAAATCTCATTACCGCTTTCACAAAAGTACGCCACCTATCTCTATTGTGAGCTATTTCTATCCAGTCTATCTCATTAAACCCTATCTCTCTCAGCTCATTCCAAATGTTATCCTCCCATCTGTGTCTGGATCTTCCCAGTGGTCTTTTCCCATTGGGTTTTCCAGTCAATACCTTGAACGCGATTCTAGATACAGTAAATCCTCTTATAACGTTGTGTTATGTTCATGAGAAACGCAACTTTATAGAAAACAACTTGATAAAAGTTATGTTTTCCCACAAGAATCAATGTTAAGTGTAGGAGTTAGGCTCCAAGGCCCCCCCAAAATACTTACAAATACATGTAGTATCATATCGCGAAAACAGCTCAGGACAGGAATACATTTAATTTCGGGACGTGGATGGGACTGGCTCACCACTCATAATCTTATCCCCCTCATGTGTCACCATGTCAGCCACTGGTTGAAGGAATGTGCTGATAGTTGGTTGCTTAGTGGCACATTTCTTTTCTTTGTAGATTTCCTGGTAACATGTAAGGCCCTCCATGACAGTCCTGTGAATTCTTGCGCTGCGTTCTACATCAGGGTCTTCATCGGCCAACATTTGAAGTACTTCTTGAATTCGGTGAAATGCAATAGCCATGCTCTTCATAGTAAATGTGCATGAAGACTTGTCCTCTTTACTGTCAGATTCAGGGCTTGGATTTTGGGCCAGCTCTTGTAGCTCCTCGTTAGTGAGTTCCTCAATCTCGGCATCCACCACCACTTTTATGTCTTCCATTTCTAGATTCTGGAAGCCTGCTTCACGAGCAATGTTGAGGAGGCTTGTGTTTGCACTTGGCACAATCTCTTCAAATCCTTTAAAATCTGTGACGCATTCAGGCCATAGATTTCACCACACCGTGTTGAGACATGTATGGGAAACCTCTTTCCAAGCCATGGATATGTTGTTGATGGCGTTAAAGAGATTGTAGCTCCGCCAGTACTCCTTGATGCTGGTCTTGTCTTCACCATCTGTAGCTGTGACAAGTTGCTCAAACGTACGTCGCAAGTAGTACCGGTTGAAAGTGGCAATTACACCTTGGTCCATTGGTTGGATTAGAGCCGTAGTATTGGGAGGGAGGGAAACAATCTTCACATGCTTGTCCAAGTCAGGAATGTCATGAGGATGTGAGGGAGAATTATCAATGAGGATGAGAATTCTGAAATCTAAATTCTCTTTCGCACAGTACCTCTTCCACGCGAGTATTGCGTTGACTTTCAACCACTCACAGAACATAGCACCAGTTATCCTCGCCTTTTTATTGGCTTTGTAAATAACGGGAAAGTGCTCCTTCATCTTTCCTTTCAAAGCCCGTGGATTCTCTGATCTGGCAATCAGGAGTGGCTTCATTTTGTAGTCACCAGATGCATTCCCACCTAGCAACAGCGTGACACAATCTTTCGCAGCTTTAAAACCTGGTGCTGTCTTTTCTTCCTGTGAAACAATATTGACTTTATTTTACTATTATGCACTATAATGCCCATTAAAATTTTAATTTTATGCCTCGATAAACATTCTAAGTAAATTTCCCAAATTGGGATTCACACATAAATTTTCTGGACAATTTCAGAGTTAGCCTATTATATAGGCATTTTATTTTAATTTTGACAGTATTTCGAGTCAGCCTTAGTAATTTTTTCCAAGTCTAGGCCAAGAATGTGTTTAAAATATTGTTTTGTCATTTTGCAGTCCAAATTGGGAGAAATGTGCTGAAGTGGCAGGTGATGTGACAACAGGCAAGGTTCCAGATCTTATTGAAGGGAACCGCTACGAGTTCCGTGTGAGAGCAGTGAACAAGGCTGGTCCAGGGGAACCCAGTGATTCTACCAAACCACATGTGGCTCGACCAAAGAACTGTAGGTTCAAAAATTCCACAATATATTTTTTTTAAAGGCCAGAACTATAAATTTAAAGTTATTGATTCCTAAATGGATTTTGCTAAGATAATATAGTATTTGTATTATCTTAATCAAAACAGTATAAATAAAGTTTTTTAAACTATTTATAGATTGGGTTTGCATGTAATTAGATTAATAAACTAATATTATTAAGAAATGGATTTCTAGTGTTACTCATTTGAAAAAAAATATAACACTTTGGGACATTGATTCTTTGGATAAGGTAAGGATTTTAGTTTACATTATTAATGTTCATGTAACAAAGAAATATACAACAAATATCCCGTAAAATAATTATTTAAAGTTCTTGATAAAAGAGATGTTGGGAATCTTAAAACATTTTGAATGGAATCATATTATATAGCTATAATATATAAACATTACAATGCCACCCATACTTTTTTAATTTTACCTGCAATAATTATAGGTCTATAAATGAAAACTAATTATGTTCACTTATTTAAATGTTATTATTTAAAACTATATTATTTTGGAGGTTAATATCTAGTAACACTTATTTATAAATAATTTTCAGATTCTAAAATGTTATGACAAATTTTTAAGTAGTCTATTTTATTAAGATGTGTATTACTTAATGGAGCCAAGTTTAAACATATGTACTTGCAATTTATTTGTTTTATATTAAATGCCCACTTTAATCAGTCTCATACTAGAGTTTGAGTTTAGTTTACAGGCTGACCTAAATTTGCAAAATATAAAAATCAGATTAACCCGAATCTTAACTTAACCTTTCTGAAATGTGCTATTTAATCCAAATCTCCAGTAATCATTTTTTTTATTACAGATAAACTGTTACAAATGCCACATAGTTTATTACATAATATGTTTGAAGATGTGTGTGTGTGAATATATATAATATATATAGAGCACAGAATTTAATCTAAGCCAAAATGCTCTGTAGCTATATTAACTTGTTATTTTGTAATCATAACAGTTATTTAGATCACCTTGATAGATAGCACACCATTTTAGTTGATTATAAATCTCATACCACATATATAAATTTGCAAAATTAGCTGGTTTTTATTATGTTAAATTGATTATGGAATGTTTGTTGATGAAACTAAAAATATTAAAGGCTTATTAATCCAAACACTGTATGTCACAATTGAGACTTGGTTTAAGCTCTATTTATTTTTGAGTGAAATACTTAGAATCCCTATTAAATCATTATAATATCAGCATGCCTAAGTTGATATCAACTAAGTGATAATAAGTAATAATTGATGCTTAATCAGGTACAAAAATTGGCACTGCTTTGCATCAGAAGTTTGTCAATAATGGAATTTTCAACACCCTGCGAGTCAGAATAATTTTCTATTCATCACGTCTTTAAAGGATAATCTAATGTTTTGTGCATTTATAATTTTCTTCCTCAAATCAATTTCTATACAGAAAACAATTAAATAAGCAGAACGCTATTTATTTATTTTATTTATTTGAGGTATTTAATGTGCACATCTAAACAGACTCTGCTCAAGAGAATTTCTATGAGCGAGAATGAAAGGGCCTACCAATTTTTCCAGGAAAGGTATTTTCACATACCTTCCAGGGTTCTTTTACATGCCACAATTGACATGCGACCAACAGTTTAAATTCCTCTTTGAAGAAATTTGTGCTACAAATTTTTATTGCTCAAGGAAAATCGTTGACACCTGCTGGGTTTGAACCCACAAACCAGAGCTATATTGATTAATAACTAATTTTAGCTGTTAGCATCAGATTGTCAACTGTAACTACAGTATATATAGAAATCTAAATAGATATAACATTATCTTTTATCATATATAATTTATACTTAAATATATAAGCTGCCTTTTCTAAAGTCAAAAATAAAATTTCTAACTAGCTTTTCAGTAGACCAAAATGGGAATTTATTTGATTAGAAAGGTTTCATGTGTATTTTTATTTTTGTTACAGTGGCTCCTCGGATTGACCGTAATGCACTTTTGGATATCAAAATTCGAGCTGGTCAAAACTTTGAATTTGATGTTCCTGTTATTGGTGAGCCACCTCCATCAAAAGAATGGAATCTGAAGGACAACATGGTCATCAATACTGATAGAATTAAAATAATAAATGAGGATTATAACACCAAACTTCGTGTGATTGATTCAAAGAGGAGTGATAGTGGAAAATATGTTCTAACAGCCAAGAATATAAATGGTGTTGACACAGCGACAGTTAATGTTACAGTATTGGGTGAGTATTTCTAATAATGAATACATATCTACCTTTTCCTTAAAATTGCTTTTATTTTTCTAAATTAATATTTAAAGTAACAATAACTGGGTCATAAATTTTCTTCGTTCGTTTTAATATTAGTGAATAAAATTTAAGTATTTTCTATCACTCTTAGTCTAATAAATAGGTAAATTGGTTTAATACAGTTAAATTTCCATCTAGTTGTTATAATAATCGCTAGATCTAGTTATATATATTGATACATCACATGGGTGTATAGTGAACATTATTTCGGGTAGGAGGGGGGTATGCTTAATGTAAAGTACCTTTCCAAAATCATACTGAAAACACTATTCATGAGTGTTGGAAAAACAACACACATACTAAACATTCAAGTGCTGACTTGACATTACATATTTAATATGTTGCTATAATACATATGTGATGGCTCAAAAACATTACATCTAACATCAATTTAAAAAAGTCAAATTTATTATCATCACAAGATAAAATCTTCGCTCCTTAGACTCAGTGAAAATTTAATGATAACTTAAATTGTGTTCACGTTGATTCCTTTGTGAACATTGAGAAGGGCAGGACTTGTAAGGTGATCCTGTGCTATGGTGTTGCTCAGATAGCTCTTCAATCTTTTCAAAGTGGAAAATCAGCTTTAAGGTGAAGCAGTAGAGATGGGAAGAGTCGCCAGTATCAGAAGAAGTACCCTCTCATTTGGATAAATTATTTCATTAGAATCCAAAACTGCTTCTATTGCAGTGTTGGGCCTGTCTTTTATATTTACACTATTCCACTACTTCCATATTTGAAATTCCGTGAAGAACACTTCAGGATGGGGAATCTCTGTAAAATCTACACAAACTTGCATGTTTTGGCCACTTTCATCATCTGCAAGATGTTTACAAATCACCTTTTGGATGTTTGAGAGAAGCTGCTTGTGGTTTCGGAAGTGTACCTTTAATTGCACTATTACATTGTTTAAAATGGTTTAAATATTTTTCTCCTGTGGTATTCCTCTGTACCTGACACTGAAACATTTTTCCTATGAATCTGACGTGCATTTGATCTGAGCATTGTGGTAGTGCTGCCAACATCTGACGCCAGTCTTAATGCTACTTTATACAGCATCTTAAATTCTTCTTCAGAATAAAACTACCATAGCTGTATTAACATTAAAGCGGGTTTCAGAAAAATCAATCTCTACTTCTTGAAGTGACTTTGACAGCTGTGGTGTAAAAGATAATATCTTCTAGATTACAATGAAGCATATTATATAAACTACTTTGCAGTAATGCACTCTAATAACTGATGTTCCAAACTTGAGGTTTCTTGATGTCCTGAAGACTTAAGTTTTTCCAGTTCATTAACTACTTACTAATACACGTCTTTGAATCCCATAACTAGCTCATGTTTACTATCCCATCTGTTTTCATTCAGAGAAAGGATAAACGTTCATTTTTAATTAGGCGAGTCTTGGAAAATTAATTCTTTCAGCAAAGAATTCTGTTTGGGTGACAACGAGAAAAAAAATTCCTCTGTATGCAATGTTCCAATACAATTTCTGACTGGTATGATTAGTAATGAGTCAGAAAGTACAAGGTTGAGACAATGAGCACTTCAATGTACATAAAGAGCCATAAGTATTTGTTTTTAACATATACTTGAACTCGGCAAATACATCTTTTAAAATAGTCCATTGATTGTTAAACAAAGAATTATTACAAAGCATTTTTTATACTCATTGAACCCTTTAACAACTAATACCCCAGGTGTGGTCACTTTTCTCGTAGATTTATTGCCAAATAAAATACATATGTTATATACAGCTCCATTTTCATGCGCTGAGTATGCTAACCACTTATATTTATGAAGCCGATTTCACTGAAAAGACACATTTTGTTTGCCAATTTTATGAAATCTATATGACACACTTGGAGTTCATGCTGATTTCAAGACAAGAATGTTATTATCGTCACTGACTTTAAAATGAATGTACCTGCCAGCATCTAATTTATAACTAGTGGAACACTGTTAAGGGCTTGTCTGAATGGAAATCAAACTAGCCTCACTTTGATCCAAGCTCAAAGCTGAGGCTAGGACTGAATCACTTATGCGATGTAGAGGGAAATCACACTATAAGATAAATTTGTTGCTGTGATTTTAATACTACAAACATCCTCATTCTGTTATGGGTAAATTTTATGGGACAGCCACTTTTAAGGGTAAAAATATATATATTTTTTAAATGTTTCATATAGCTGTTTATATAGTCTAACTATTAAAGTTTACAATCTATGAACTTTGGCCAATTTGATGCTTCGTATGGGAAGTGTAAAATTGATAAGCCTACCAAACATAAAAGCATAGAGCATACCCAAGAATGAAACAAATGAATATTTAGTATAATCTGCTTCAAATGACTGATTGTCCATGCAAAACATTTATTCTAAAGTTCATATTATATAATGGTAGATACTACCAGACAACAACAGGATCAGGATTAGCATATAGCCCGAACGGGTAGTAAGACGCGGCAGAGAAAAAAAACGGATTGAAGAGGAATTCACAGGAATGATTAAGATTGAACAGTAAATCTAGTAGGAATAAGCAATTGTTAATAATAAATCTAATATAAATCAGCAGGAACATCCTGTCAATTTTTAACATTAATTAAAAGAAAAAAGCCGAAATGTACATTTAATTTAATATTATGATTATACCTAGTTCTTGAGCAAGTAGTAACTAACAATATATTTAATAGTATTTGATAGTACAATACAATAATGAGTTCTAAATTTATCTTATTAGACAGGGAATATAAGTTAGAACAGTAATTATAAATGTAATAGAGATAAACATGCATTAATAAACATTAAATATAATAACAATTGTCAGGAACAAGAAGAAGTTATCATTAACTATAATAGTAATTAACAAGAACAAGGGGTCATAAATTGTGAAGTAAATGTGGTTAGATAAGGACAAGTACTAATTTGGCATGTAAAGGACAGGTAAATTGGAAAATGAATACTTTTGTTATTGTAGTATCCTTAAAGACATTAAATTCAATTTCCAACTACCAAATACTTAACACTGAGCACTGCAGTTATTACCTTACAATACTATATGTTGATATGCCCAGCTTGGCTACTCTACAAATGAGGGTGGTAAAACTCTCTCTCTGAGTCACATGTTAAAGGACTATTACTATTTAACCCAATGGTCACCTTACTTTAGCCCCGTTCATACGGTTGGGGTGTTAATTGGTTATTTAGCTAGTACCTCAATTTGATACAAACAAACACACACCCAATTTTTAAAAAAGAACACCTTAATAACAATTGGGATTTAACTATGATATAATTTCCATCTACCACTAAATTAATTTGGGGTATTGGGATTGTAATGCAATTCGAACCCCTACACAAACAAATAAAACATGAATAAGAGGTGGGGTTAACAGTGTTGACTGATGACATTGAATCGCACTCAGTTGTATAATCTGACTAACTGATCAAGCATTTTTGCCTTCTCCACAGATCTCTATCCCCTCACTTGCAGACGTACATACATACTTAAGTTCAGCGAGCAGAATTCCATATCCCATGAGTAAATGGAATTTGAGTCATAAACTGTTAAAATAGTTCTTCTTCCTTTTCAAATTTAGTGAATCACATACAATAATTATATGTAGTGGTGGCCTAACCATCAAATGTGCTAGACTCTTATTGCAATTGGTAACTGTTGACAGAGAAGTCAGGGTTAAAATCCCAGCCAAGTGCACTGGGCTCGTTTCCAAACTATAATATATATATTGCTATTATCTCTTATATGCTAGCTAATATCTCCACCACTCAGATTAATTAATTTATAACTCTTGCACAGAATTTATTTGGCAAAATAGAAGAAGAAAAAATTATTACAATCTCTTTTCAAAACATGTAAACATCTGCATAATTGGGTATGGTCAAGGACCAAACGTCATTCCATATAAAAAATGATAAATGTCAATTCAGTAGACAAAATGAGACTCAAACTTTATATACACATGGACAGATAAAAATGAGTTTTGGATAATATTTGATATGAGTAAGACACATTACAAATACTGCATTTAGATCCCAGAAATTCTTAAAATATAATAAATGAAAATTCAAATTCAATATTTTCATATACAAATAAAAATAAAACCTTGACCAGCGTTAAGTAAATATTACATATAATATGACTGAAACTCCGGTCATACATCTGTAACAGATAATAATTACACTAGTCAACATAATTTCTACCTCCAGCAAAATTTTGGCTGTTTTTAGTAAAATTTTGTGTGTAAATCTCAAAAATGACAGTAAATATTTCACCTCACATCACAATTTTTGTATATAAAAGGTTTTTGTGTCTAGGCATAATGTGTGTATTATACAATGATTTAGGAAAGAGATTATGGCCCTGATCTGTCACATGACCTACAGTATATTTTTTGCATGCAAATATAATAAGAAACTTATAATAAAATATCAAACTGATTAACTACATAAGAAAATTGTTTTTGCATTTGCTTATAGATGGTAGTAGTGTCTAGGAGAGTATCATTGCAGTTTTGCATATATGTTCAAACAATAACTCTTTCAGTTATAAAGTTACAACAATATTGTTAATGCGTGTTCTGTTGGTTTGTGTTTATTTTGAGAAAGTATTGCTAAATGTGCATATGCTTCATACTTTGGGGTGACCTGGTGGTCTAGGGGTAAGGTGTCAGACTTCTATGCTGGCGGCTGGGGTTCAATCCCAGGTCACGGCAAAGATTTATCTGATTACCAAACCCTTCCTTCACCTCTGACAAGACATCTTGTGAATGTGAGGAATGCCAGGTCTCCACCGTGGTTCGGATTCCACGTTAAACTGTAGGTCCTTCATTTCATCTCACAATCACCCTACCATTACACATTAGCGTAAGTGCGTATAACCCGAACGGGTAGTAAGACGCGGTGCTAATAATAATAATAATAATAATA
>CABFOV010000217.1:241721-254086 GCA_902141375.1 Timema poppense
CCCCCCATTTCACCCGAGCAAGATTTGAAACTCGATCTCCCCATTTTCAGCAATCTAGCTCGACACGAAACTTGCGCGTTAGCTAACTACACCACCAAGGTGTGTTGAAACAATAAACCTTTTCTAAACACGGGCTCACAAATTCATTACAATTATCGTTCACCCTGTCATCACAGTACTTTCCGAACCCTTTATCTGATTTCTCTATTTAAGAACCCCACCCATACATTCCATTCATATCTCCTAAAATGATCATTCTGTCACCTGGTTCACCTGCATTCAAGACTTCAATTGAGCTCATTCTAAAACTCCACTCTCACACTCTCGTCTTCACCCTTCACTGGAGCCTAACCATCAACCAACCTAATTCTACACACGCCTATTTTCATAAATACCCATAGAAGTCTAGATGTCACCAACTCTAACCTTCTCACAATCAGCTTAGGATTAAGCCTACTCCCTGACTTCCCCTTAATCATTCATTCACACCTCACCACAGTGCCAGACTGCCATCACTCGCCATCAACACATCTTTCCCTTTCCTCTTAGTTTTACATACACATGGATATCAATTCTTCTTCTGATCATTTCCAACAATTTATTTTCTTTAGCACACAATCCATTTACATTCCACGTTCAAATGGTCTAGGTTTTTACCAGCTTGTCAACATATGAGCCCAGCTGCCCATCATATCTTTGGTCATCCGATCGAGGCCAATATTGTGGCAATTTTTAGTAATTTGCTTAGAGTATACCAGGCCACTTGCCTTGATCGTACCCTCACCCATGATAGTCAGTATTCACTACTTACAGTAAGAATGCTGTACTCATTACTGTTGGAACATTTTTGCTAGTAATACATACATACAACTGTTGCTCAGTTTTACCCTGAGTGTGCTTGTACTGTTCCTACAAACTGGTCGCTCTACTAAAGAGACAGCCTTGTTGGCCAGTATACCGTTGTCCATGTCACTACCACTTAGACTCTTAGAGCTAAGGCAGTGCTGCATCAACAGACCAGGACACCAAGCTACAAGGCTATATATTTGTGTTTCTAGTTCCTATAGTGATTCCTAATGTTTAGTTTTGTTTATGAGATTTTACATAATTAACAGCTAATATTTATATAGGATATAGCCTATAGTTATATGTTAACATTGTTGTAACCATTACTCACTTGATTAATTAATTCCACATAAAGAAAACAGGGTTGAAGTTAATTAATTTATTGGAAATAATATAAACAAATAATGTTTACAAGAAATGTGATATGGTCATACAATTTAAGGTTATTACATTACTAACAAACTGGATTTCAAAACACATAAATTGTTCCTGTACACTAATCCATAAATCTACATGATTTTTAATAGGAATTTGAATATATTAGAGTTATAAGTGTTGGGAATCTATGCACTCCACCCACAGCTACCTATGGAATCCCATAAGGATGGTCGTATTCTCTGAATCAAGCAGAGCACACATTATTTATAAATAATCCTTTTTCTTTGTTTATATTTGCTATCTCTGTTACTAGTTTTACAAGGAAACTAGAGTGCAGTGATCAAATAAATATTTATTGAGTTGCTGACCACATAACAGAACGAATAGCCATGGTGACTTCTAACATTAACATGTCGTGATCACGGATCATCACTACAAAATACTAGACAGACAAAGCTACCAACCATTTGACAAAAAATACTTTATTGCTGTTCGCACTCCCTCTCAATGCACTTATTTTTTAACATTGAAAACCTTAGCTCTAAATTTCACAAAGAAATTTCCTCCCAATGTTTTTGTAATCAGGTTGCCTAACTGTTCATAGTACAGAGATACTCAATATTAATTGTACTTTAATCTAATTTTTCTTGTATATATTAATGTCTAATATCTAAAGTCTTCGCCCTCTTACTTCCAGTATTATGTGCAATTTTAAATGCTGACTGATTATCCTCATATATAGTAATACAACAATACAAACATCAAATTCCAAAAGCAAATCCTTAAGCCAACATGCTTCACTGGTTGCAGTACTTGTCCATATATTCTACCTCTGTAGTTGACTTTGCAACTGATTATTGCTTCTTCGAGGACCATACAACAATACAATTGAATGCTTGAAAGCAATAACCTGTTGTTGATCTCCTATCTATTAGACTACCTCCCCAGGCACTGTTTACAAAACCTTGAACCAAGTCCCTACCATCTCATTTGTAAATTAACTTAAATCAATGGTGCCTTTTATGTATCGTAAAACATTTTTCAACAATTTATATAACAACATGCTAGCACATCCCTGAAATCTACTTAACATTGTAACAACAGCACACAAATATGGTCTAGAGCCCATTACGGCAAACATACATCCTATCAACTTTCTACAATCTGACTCTATCTCTTTACTTTCTGATTTGTCTTGTTTTAGCAAATCAAATTTAAAGTTATTATCTATTGGCAATGATAAAAGATCTACAATTTGACATACCATAAATTTGTAACAAATTTTTCCGGTATTCAGACTGGCTAATTACTGTCACACCCTTCTTAAGATCCTGCTCTATATTTATACCTAAATATTTTTTAATGTCTACCATGTATTTCATTTTAAAATCCTTTACATAACATATCCTTTACATTTTCTAACTCTATCTTATTGTTTCCAAAATACAAAATATCATCAATATATAACAGCAAAAACACTAACATTTCCATTACATTTTGTGTACAAACAACTATCCATACTTGACTTGGTATAGCCTTCTGAGCACATTAATCTATCAAAATTTGTATTACAATACTTGAGTGACTCTTTAAGACCATATATGACTTATTTAATGTACATATGGCACGGCTATTATTTACAAGGACGTCTCCACATACATCCATTTGATAAACTTGCAAATTTAATTATGTTGCTACCACCATGAAAACTCTAAATGTATTCAACTTTGCGACAGGAGCCTAAAGATCATACACATTTGAACACTCTTTTTGTTCAAAACCCCTAGCCACTAACTGTGCTTTGTACCTAACCTCATTATCTGACTTATTACTTTAAACACCCAATTACTGTTTGTTGCACTTTTTCTTTCTGTCATTTCACTCACAATTGTCATTGTTCTCATTCAATAAACGCGGCTGAGTATTTACTGCTTCCCTCCAAGGTTCAGAATCCTTGCTCTTCATTGCCTCTGCATGAACAGTAGGTTCATTGTCAAGTCTCACAAGAAAGATCGTCTCAAACTATGCTAACCAGGCTGGTTTTTTGATAGTCCTATTACTCAGGGTTGTGATCTCAGGTAAGTGCTCCTCCTCATCTACACTTTCTTGCTCTTCAACATCATTTTCTTCATATCTTTCTTGAGGTTTTATTTTACTCTTTGAACTTTTATGTTCCACGTTTCCACTATTCCTCTCCTCAGCCAGCTCTAACATAGCTTCCACTTCTGAAAATGGAAAAATGACACCTGGACATGGGAATAAAAACCAGGACCTTTGGCTTAGTACGCCAATGCTATAAACCCTGATCTATTCAGGAATCATCTCGTGCCCAGGGTCATTCTTCACTCATATTTTAAGGCAGAGTCTATGATGAACGTGTATAAACCGTCGGCTACAAATGTGTGATTTTATTAAGATCACAAACTATCAGATAACGCAGCCACCTTCGACTCGGTAGTTGGCTTATATGCTGCCACTTGTACAACTAATATAATTGTAAGGAATTGCATACTTAAGAATCAAATAGCCAAAGCTATTATTTATGATTTTTAGAGAGGAATTCTCCACCTAGATATCATACCAAGTCGAAGGTGGCTGCGTTATTTGATAGCTCTTGATCTTGATAAAATCACACATTTGTAACCGATGATTTCTGCACGATCATCATTGACTCTGCCTTTAAATATGAGTGAAAAATGACCCTGGGCACAGGACGATTCCTGGGTAGCTCAGTGGTTATAGCATTGGCGTACTAAGCCAAATGTCCCGTGTTCGATTCTCGTGTCCAGGTATCATTTTTAAATTTTCAGGATATGATATCTAGATGGAGAATTCCTCAATAAAAATCATAAATAATAGCTTCAGCTAATTGATTAATATCTTCCACTGTAGATGTTTCTTTTACCTCCATAAATTGTTGGTCCTTTTCTCTGTTTTTTCCTCTTTCTGACTTAACAAAAACCACATCTCTCTTCACCTCTACCGTTCTCTTCTATGGAAAATATATTTTGTAGCCTTTCGTTTTTTTCCATATCTTATGACGATTCCTTTCTCTCACTTAGGGTCCCATTTCTTCCGTTTTTCCTTCGAAATATGTACATAAACTACAGTCCCAAATATTTGCAGACTTCTTAACTCAAAACTTCGTCCAGTCCATACCTCAAACCTTACCTTGTACCTTACTTTTTCTGTTAAAAACATATACTACTGTGTTCACCACTTCTGCCCACATGTCTTTATCTATTTTCTTTTCATTTAACATTGTTCACGCTGCCTCTAATATTGTTCTTATGATCATTTCAGCCTTCCCGTTTTGCTCAGGTGTCTATGGTACTGTAGTCTCTTGGGTTATTCCTCTGCCCTTCAGAAGTGATCTCATGTCCTTATTAACAAACTCTAACCCATTGTAAGTCCATAGAGTTCATAGCTTATTTCCTGAAGTTGATTCCACGAAATTTAAAAAATGCTTTATCTGCTCTATCATTTCAGATTTTTGTTCCATGAAGTACACTGTACGATAGTTAGAATTAAAAAGTATATAGAACCTCCTAATGAATTTTCCTCCATCAGTCCACACACATATGCGCGCACAAGTTCACACGTTTGTGATGCAGACTTTTCACTTATTTTAAATGGTAGTCTATGTTGTTCTCCATACACGCTGTACATTTATCACTACTGTCTTGACATTCACTATTATTTTCCTTTAATATATTCTTTACTCGTTCAATATTTTGATGTGCTAACCTATCGTGCCATTCCTTCAAACTACAACCGACACTTGTCACTGTACTAGCCTCAAAGATGTTGTCATATTGAAGTTCATCACATATAACTTTACGTCACGGGTTGCCATTGCGCACACTTTGTTGTTTTTACGAAGTCACATTGCTCTTTTTTTTCCCACAGTCCACCCATTATTTGCAGCACTTGCCACTGAAAAAAAGTTCATTATTAATTTTGGCACGTATTACACTGTTTTAGGGGTGGCTAGGACTAAACCATGTCCATTATAAGCTTTTAAGGTTATTTGTCCTACACCTACAGCATTTAATTTTTTCCCATCACCTATAATTACAAATTTTTCAACAGCTGATTATAACTATTGAATAGGCTGCACTCAAAATTAATGTGTTCACTGAGGCCACTATCTACTAACCACTTGTCATGTAACTGTTCATTTACTACCAAAGCTGTCACTCTGAATGCATTACCATCCTTTCCTTGTTCATAATTTACACGAAAATGACACTTGGTCTTCAAATGTCCTGGTTTATTGCAATAATAGCATCGTTTTACATTCTGGCTATCACTATTACTCCTACAGTTTCTTATGAAATGTCCTTACTGCATTTAAAACACTTTTAACAACGTTTTATTTTGTTTCTTCACTGGTAGTGTGACACTGTCCTCAGCATTACTGGTTTGTGCCTTCATTCTTCCCTTTTCTACCATGAGTCTTGCAATTAAGTTTTAAAATGTCTGTTTTTCATCAGATATAGATTCCCATGCTGGCACAATATAACTGTATTTTTCTGACAATTACATTAGGATTATTGTCATGATAAGCTTATATGAGATTTCTTCGCCCAATTGATTAAACTTATTTTGAAATTCTTGAACCTTTGATATAAAGACAGACATATCCATGCCTTCTGCATATTTATATTGGAAATATTGTTGCTGCACCATGTGAATACTGGTATGACTCTTTGGTTCATAGACACTGTGCAATTTCCTCCACATATCAGTCCCACTTTGACATGTTAGAACATGAAGCATTACCGCTTCTGACAACCGAGTTACAATTAAACTCTGCGCCTTTGACGTGTTTACTCGCCATGACTCTCGTTCTGGTCCATCCTCTGCTTTTACTGCTGTGCCCTTTGCGATCTCAAACACCCCGAGACTTTGCAGTAGTACTCTTACCTGGAACTTCCAAACATTCCAGTTTTTATCTCCCTCTAATTTGATGACTTCCACCTGGCCATATTTGTGAGTTGACCATAGTATCTTGATCACACTCAAAACTTTCCTCCAGCTAACCCTTTTCCTTTTTTGTTTCATACACGCCAATGCCCAAAACAAGACGTCTCCTTTCCACACTGCGATTTTTCAGTTCGACATAAGTGCTTTCAGTTTTATTTCTAATATAACTTTCACTTCAATTACATGACATATTGTTATGTACCTGGGCCTATAACCTGTTACTAGTTTTACAATGAAACTAGAGCGTAATGATCAAAGAAACATTTATTGAGTTGCCGACCACATAACAGAACAAGTAGCCATAATGACTACTAACATTAACGTGTTGTGATCACAGATTATCACTACAAAATACCAAACAGAAAAAACTACAACCATTTAACAAAAAATACTTTATTGCTGTTCACAATCTTTATACAATAAAATTGCCAAACCATGCCACGATTAATGATAGTAGCAAATTAAAAACATGAAAAAGTATTTGTTTAAATCTAAGCTTGAGATTTTTAAACTCTTACAAAGGGGTAAGAGTGCATAGGATATTGAGTACAAATATTGGATAAATAAGTCAATTATTCTAGCCACAAAATAATTCAGATTAAATATGTATTGTTAGTATTTAAAAAAAAAAATCAAAATCCAATATATATTTAAGGAAAATTTTATTGATATCCATAGAAAATGTATTAAGAACTAATATAAGTATTCAGTGGATATTGGAATTGGTTATTAAAAGATAATAGAATGCTAGAATAGACCCCCAGTTTTCGTGAGTTTTTCCTATTTACGCGGCAAATCTTAGTACACATTTCTTATGCTAATTCTTTAATTACTGTATATAATAAAGTCAACTTAAGATTGCCTTGCTTATTCTTCACAGACTTTATTAGCTTAGCTAATAATGAACCACATCCCCATATATTCAGAAAATTAATCTATCATTATTCTTATCATTAAATGTTCATGTATTACATAAATAATAAAGATGTCAGTTACTATATCAAAATTAAAAATGAAACACACAATTGATTGCAGAAAGGAGAGTTTTGAAAAGTTAAAGTTACTTTATAGTATAAACAACCCTTTTAAACACCTTACCAGAGATTGTCATAAGCAGCCTTGACACAAAGATACATTCTTGGTTAGAGATTAGTTCCAAAAGTGCCTAACTAGTCAAAATACCCACTATATAAACACACGGTAATAGTAACAATAAACTGCAATACTAAATAATAGTTCCAGCTACTGGAAAGAGAGGAATCAATGATATACCATCATAGGGAAATTTGTTTGTTTAGGCCATGGGAGAAAGCTGCTGAAGTTCCTGGTAGCCAAACAAAAGGAACAGCTCCTAACCTAACTGAAGGAGAAGAATATGAGTTTCGTGTTATAGCTGTCAACAAGGGAGGGCCAGGTGAACCAAGTGATGCATCCAAGTCTGTGGTTGCTAAACCAAGATTCCGTGAGTATATTGTTTGAGATATTCATTAGATATAACTTTATTTTTCATATAAGTAAAATTTAATATAAATTTACGAATAGGCAGTTGTCAACTTTAATATATTTAGTCACTAGTAACTACCTTGAGGGGATGCATTTGTTTTCACAAATCCTAACTTCATGATAAAGATTTTCCTTAATTACATAGTTAAGTGCCTCTAAATCTACTAGATATAATTTAAACACCTTTCAGTGTTTTTATACTTCTGATTTGGGGTAAATTCGATGTAGGATTTGTATAAAAACAAGTATTGCTAGTTAATAACTTTATCTGAGGAAAACAATGTATTTTCAGCACTGAAAATATCTCGTTTTTAAATAATTAATATACACTATACATATTTTCTTTTCAAATTATTTCACTTAAAAACATCATTCCAACTCCAGTTTTATTCAGTATTTATTTATGTATTTATGTGCAGAGGCACCAACCTTTGATAAGACCTTACTTCAAGACCTTATTGTCCGTGCTGGCCAAAAAATCAACTACACAATTCCAATTGAGGCATCACCTCGTCCTAACGCTAAGTGGACGGTGAATGGATCTCCAATTGAACCAGGTGTTCGAGCAGACATCCAAACATTCAACAATCAAACAGTGTTTGAGATTTTGTTCTCAGTTCGGTCAGATACTGGACGCTACACACTTACTCTTGAAAACAAATTTGGACAGTGCTCTGCCTCAGCAAATGTTACAGTGCTTGGTAAGTTATTGCTAATAATTTATTTATTATTTGCATCAAATTGGTTTTAAGAATGTATTTATAAAAAAATACTTAAACTTTTTAAAATATTGGTAACAATTAGAATGCATAAACATTTTATCTAATATACTTATTATAATCCAAATACTGAAAGAGTTGATGCTGTTGAGTGTACTCTTGAATCTGACTCATGATTATTTTTACTATTAGTTCTCATAAGTTGAGTTTCATGTTTCCTTGAAGTTAACTGTACTTATTAGGTGTACTTTTTTTTCATCCTACCATCTGTTTAAGTTATAAATATACATGATAATTACTCTAATAGGGTAGGGATGAGGAAGGAAGCATTTTAGAGTAAATCTATTCACATTTGTGTGGAAGTAGGATGGGAAACTATTTATAGAAAAAAACTTCAGTAATCCTGACTGGGATTATAACGCCAATAGCTTCCCATCATTGGCAGGCCAATCTAACACATATGTGTTGTATACTATTGGATTGTTTACTAAATAAAACAACCGGTAAATTTTAGCTACTTTTATTTTAATACCACAATAAACAAAATGTTTGCATAAAACATCAAAATAACTTTTAATTAAATAATCACCTGAAATTTTAGTTATAAATTAAAAACATACATACCTATGGCCACATGATATAAGTGCTACTCTCGCAGTAGACTAGACTACTGATGATGAGGATATCAAGGATTGAATCTCGGTTGGGTGTACTGAAGGTATTTTACAAAATAGTTTTCCACTTATTTTCCACACAAATGTGGGTACACTTTCTATAAATATGACCTTCCTAATCCCTAAAAAAATGTCATTAGTACATAAGTGTATAACCCGAACGGGTAGTAGGCCGCGGTGCTAAAAAGAAAAATCTACATACTATTTTTATGGGATATACACTGTATGCCAAAGAGCTGTTGAAAAATTTGTTAAAAATAATAATGATTAAGTAAATTTTCAGAATAATTATTTGCTTACAAACATTCTCATATTGTTATTTTCAATATTTAGTAATGTATAGCTTACTTGTTAAATTTTTAATGTACATCAATATTCTTTGAACATTAAAGATCAAGCTATAACTAAAATGTTACAATTGTTTTTAATTTTGTGTGGTATTTTACTCTCCATTGATCATCTCTATAATTTTCTTCTTCAACCTTAATGTCATTTATTAAAGTCGTGTAAGATAGTTGAAAAATACTTTCAATGCAAGGAAGAAATGCTTTTTTGTCAGGCACCATCCTAGGTTTTGTTGTAATCAAGTTGATTTTAATACCGCTAACATTATGTGATTAGTTTTTTATTCAATTTGATATGAATAGTAAAACAAGAGACTTAAGGCTATTGTTATAAACATGATAAGCATAAAAATTCTAAACATTTATGAGTTTAAAGACTTTAAGATTAAGTATTGTAATGTCCTTGTCAAAAGAAAATACCCTTTATTGAAACGTTCTAAAATGTAAAATCAAAAGAAATAGTTTGCAACAAGATAACCTAATTTTATTATTTAAAAACATGGAACCTAGTCCTTAGCTTGAACAAATTTTCATTTACCTAACTATTGCTAACTTTATTTGAGTGGTTCATAAGCTCATAGTTAGATTCATGGTTTGCATAGTCTAATTTATAGCTTACATCACTTTGTCCATACTCATTTCCAATAAATTCCACAGTTTGTCTTCTGGTTTGAGCAAATTTGTGTGAACTCTCCACCATTGCCATAGTGGTTTACCACACAATTTTCAATATTATATTAGAAAATGAGTGTGATGAGAAACAAGATACTTAGTACAATGCTTTCACTTATTGATGAAAATCCATAAGATATCTGAAGTGGTACTCCGAACTTTGTATACACTAAAATACATTAAATTCTTGTTTTCTGAAAAAAATAAAATAAAAAGCGTTACTATTATTTCATCTCAAGGACCTCAAATATTGCTTAGAAGTTAGAACTCTGCATTCTATAAATAAATATACATAGTATAATATGTAGATATAAAAATTTATTTTTAATTGACAATTTTTTTTTATCAAGATCGTCCTTCACCTCCTGGTGGTCCTCTTATTGTAAGCAACGTCACCAAAGAGAGTGCTCGACTGACATGGAAGACACCTTTAGATGATGGTGGTAGTCCAATCTTACATTATATTATTGAAAAAATGGATGTTTCACGCGGCACATGGTCTGATGCTGGTATGGCATCATCTCTCACACATGAAGTAGTGAGGTTGGTACATCGCAAGGAGTATCTTTTTAGAGTGAAAGCAGTCAACAGCATTGGGGAATCAGATGCTCTTGAAGTGGATAAGAGCATTATTGCAAAGAATGAATTCGGTAAGTATGTTACTTAGATTTATTATTATGTCATTTGAACCTAGGTTGTAAGGATGGGCTGCAACCGAGAAAGGGGGAAGTGATTGGGTTCTGATTGTGTGGGTTTGTAATTGACGTCCGGCTTTGGTTCTTATTGTACTTCTATGTTATATTACAAAATGTGATTTTTATAAGAAATATTAGAGGATATGGAAAAACTTAATAGAGTTACTTAGAAGCTTATGACAGAACGAAGTATGCAAGGAAGACTTAACCTACACAGTTTATGAACCCCGGTACCCTGGGCCTGACAGTATATATCATTTTATTTTAGCTGAAGATAAGCTAAGCATACAGGTTATTAACAACTAATATAAGGGATTAAATAAAGAAAGTTTGACGAAATTTTTCAATATTTGAATGAAAAGAGAATCTAAAATCACACTATGACTAAACCATCCACAATGAATTTGTTCAGAACTATAAACGAATTCTTATGTCAGAGTTATTTTAAGCTAAGTTAACGGTCTAATCAAATTAGTGTGAGTGACTTGAATAATTTGTATTCAGAATTTTTAAAAATAATAATTTAATAACTATAACATAATAAACTATTTTTTAATGATGAAAGTATAGTATAAAGGTGCAAGTCCAACAATTTAAAACTGAGAGCTCTACTTGTTACATTCCTATTTTTAAAACTTTGCACATTGATAATGTTAGATAATAAACTATTTAAAAAAAAACTAAACAGATGCTTGGATTGCTAAGTTTAGATTGGAATAAGTCTTTCTTATGTTAGTGTATTCATGTTTGTATATTCTAGAGAGTCTAATATAAACCAAAACCAAACAAGCCCCCGTGTTGGCATGGTCTAAGGGGCTACTCTCGTAATATACTAGACTGCCAAAAATGGGTAGATTGGGGTTCAATCTCGGTTGGGTGTACTGAGGGTGGTTTTTCCTAAATGGTTTTCCTTTTTTCTTTTATGAAATTATGAGTACACTTATTCTAAATTCAACCTTATAAATCCCTAGCACATTAGTGTAATTAGTACATAGATGTATAGCCTAAATGAGTAGAGACACGGCACTAAATAAATATATAATTTGAACAGCCAGCACCTACTTAAATTCTTTTTACAATTGATAAACATCAAATGCTAAAATAAATTCACAACACTTTTGTTCTTATGAATTGGATTTACTCTAAAATAAACTCCCTCCATAAATATAATGTTTGAATATTTATTAATAAATTAAGTTATAGCATTGGCATTTTTAGTATGTTTTAACTTATTGAAGACATTGGTCACTGAAAAGCAGTTTATTATATGTAATAGACATGATATTAAAAATCAAACACGCATAAATATAAATATGTTCTACCATGATGTTTCAAACTTAGCTTACTGGACAACTGGACAAAATAGCTTACATTATCATTCAATTTGACATCCATATTATATCAAGTATTCTCCCAATTAATAAATTACACTCCTTATCACTTTGTCTGAAGGACATAACTCCATGTAATATACTCTATAGCAGGGATGTGTATAGGTTAAGTTGGTCAATCTGGACTGAACTGACTAGAGTAGTCATAGCAGAA
>CABFOV010000218.1:13849-38315 GCA_902141375.1 Timema poppense
CCAGTTACCCCGATCGAGATTCAAACTTCAATCTCCGTCTTCGGCAGTCTAGCTCAACACGAAGCTATCGCGTTACCTAACTATACCACTGAGGTGGATAACACTAATAAGACAGTTAAATGATAATATTGGTTGCAAAAAATCCGTAGCTTCTATTTCCTACAAATAACTTTTCTATGAAAACTGTGCTGTAGTCATCAGTTTATTAAATATGTAAATTTTTCGAGAAATGTTCCAATCATTGGTTTCATAATGGTGGGTGTTTTAAAGCGAGACCATACTCTCTCTTTGCTCCGAGATGGGAACAGGACCAAAGTGGACCAATCAAAGATCCTCCCATTGCAGATGAACCACTTTCTATTACAGATGAGATAACAATATAATTGGCGCGGGTACTAACATTCGCGATTGCCGCGAGGAGCTAAAGATTTCCTGGTCTTACCGGTTATATGTTGTGAAAGGGACACAGAGTGCAAAAAGGACTACACAGGATTACCACTAGTTTATTATTATAACTATCCGTGTCTCCTTGATTTTCAAGAAGGCATCCTCATTTTTCAATAAAACTTAGATTTAGATTTAAGTAAGCCTATAAGGTAATTCAAATTTAATTTTTCTATCAAATTGGTCAGTGTGAGCTTGTTGGGGATATAAGTGCAGTCGTTATGCAACTCAATCCTTCAAGAAGTGGGAAGTAACGGAAAGGGAAAAACATGTAATTGAATTTGCGGGTAACATTGAGGTAACATTGTTGAAAAAACGTGTTTTAACAAATTTTAAAAATTGGCCCATAAAATGTTATATTAACTTTTGCTATCAACAGTTGTTACTAACATTGTTAAAAGTTACTAAAAATATTAATAACATTTTGATATTCACTTTTGTCAATAACATTTGCTTTCAACATTTGTTATTTTTTCCATTTATGTCTATAACATTGTTGCTAGATTTGTTAATAACAGAATTTTTTCGCCCCCTCTGGAGGCGGTCTTGATCAAAGGATGTTGATAACAAAATATTACTAACAAGTCATTACTGTTGGCAACTCTGTTTGAAGCGGGAGAGGAGATCGATCATGAGCCAGAATTTTAGTACAGATGACTCTGCAGATGAAGCAGCAGTACAAATGATTGGTGAGGTGACCGGGACTGAAGTAGCTCCTCACACATGTGACGTGGAGAAGTTATTCAAGTCACCTACCAAAAGGAACCGCATATACACTTCTAGGAATATGTCCCCTTGTGATGATCATTTACAAAACAATAACATTAAGCTGTCAAAAAGGTCATCGGTAGCTAATAAACGCAGGGTAAAGCCTTTCGGGGAATGAAATGGCTTTTCTGTAGTTATTGTCTTGCCGTGAAATATTGGGACCTATAAGGTTCACAAGGTACTCAAAATCCCCACTTGACATTAGCACGAAACTTTTAAAACTGTCAATACTTTATAAATCACCAATTTAAAGTTTTCTTTCATCCTTTTTCAAGTCACTTATGATATAATTTCCACTTTGCTTGGCCCTACTTTGAAGGTATGGACGAACCCGCATATTTTTCCTATTTTTCTGTCTTCCTGCACCAATAATCACTAAACAAGCTGTAACATTAGCCACCTCTTCCTGTGACTCAAACTGGAGCTTCCAATAACACGTTATTACCGAAAAATCTCTCGGCTATTAACTTGTTAATATACATGTTTCAATAACTTTGCTATCCTCTTTTAATTTTGACATTTCAAATTGTTCATGACATGCTAACAACAATTTTTGTCGAAAACATAGTTATAGACATTTTGTTATTAATATTTTGCTATTAACAATGTGTTTGCTATTTCCTCGGTGTATAGCCACCTAAGCAAAAAAAAAGTCAAATGTTTCTGCAGTTTTTATTGCAAACCCTTTTTTTTTGGCAAGAAAAGATAAAATATTGCGCTATTAGAAATTAGGAATTTTATTCCCATGGTGATATCAACGGTGTTGTTGAATATCTGTCATGAGCACAGCGGCATTAGATAAGAAACTTTTTAAATGAAGAGGAAAAGTTGTCATTAAATTCCAGGACACCCTTAACGTATATTCAAAAACTGTTGGTATCACCATGTAAAGAAAATTAAACTCCATGTTTCTACTGAAGCGATATTTTTTAATTTTTATATAAAAACCGCAAAAACACTTCCGTGATTACACGTACCGTACACTCACACTCTTAGGCTTAACATTTAAATTTAGGTCTAGCAAATTCACAGCTATTCCAGTATTTGTAAAAGTTTATTGTCTCTATCAGGTTTTCAGGCGCGTGTAACCGATGTTCCATCTCAATGAGAATGCAACAAGCAAATTATTATGATTTTACAAGGATGTATTGGGAGTTAAACCCTATTTATATGTTTTATCAACTAGTTCTATGCGTATATATAACGTGAACAGGTAGTAAAAAGCAATGTTTAAGAAAAAAAACACTAGATTTGGGAATAAAATATAATTGTGTAAAAAACATTGATTTCATATCGTGTTGCTAACAGTATGGTAGCTACTTAACATGCTCTTTCTTAATACATCTCCCTATAAATGCGTTGATTAAATAAACTCCTTTAAGAGTGTTAAAGTGGTCAAGCGCTTAGGGTGGCATGCAGTAACAAGACTGAGTGTTGATGAGTATGAGTATTGCTTTACTATCTATCCCTAACTCCCCATTAAAAGCTCCATTCCCACTCTGATTTTATTTCTTGATCACGTTACCGAGCACTTATCTCTTATCAAGTGAGTTTTGCTATTTGTGGCATGGTCTAAGACTCTTAAGACAGGCGTATCAAACTCGTTTGAGCATAAGAGCCACATTGAACATTGAAAATGATGAAGGGCTGCATTTCAGGAAGTTCAATATTGTCACTATCTTAAATTGAAAATACTTATTATATTATACTTATTAAGTACGAATAAAACATGTAATGTGGAAGGACATTAAATGTGTCATTAGTAGGATAGGCTATTTAAGTAATTATAACTTTATTCGTGTATCGAGCCTCACTTGTAAAACCATTCTAAAGCTTTAACACATAGTGTGACAGTGTGACTCAATTATACTATAAATCACTAGAAATTGCTTAATTTCCTAGATTACATCAAATAAAAAATAGAAGTCCATATCGACCGTGACAGGATTCGAACCTGCAATCTTCGGATGCGAAGTCCGACGCCTTATCCGTTAGGCCACATGGTCTTATTATTATCTTCACAAAATTAATGGTATCAATATTTAAAATGTATTTTGAAATATACACGAGTTGAAGTGGGGTTTAAAATGGCAATACTTATTATAATAAAAATAAAAATAAGATTAGCCTACGACATTTTTCTATGTAGGTTAAAACTTTATTTTATTTATGTTAAGACTTAACTTTTGGTTTTAATAAAATTTTGAAATTTTATATTTGAATCAAGTATAAGGGCCAGTTTCATAGTCAAATTTAGTACGCCTCAAGTGCGGCGCTACACTAAGTATATGACGACACCTACCTAAACCAGACCAGTTTCCTATGCGAGAACGGCCCATTCCATTCTGGTTTAGGTAGGTGTCGTCTTGTACTTAGTGTAGCGCCGCACTTGAGCCGTACTAAATTTGACTATGAAACTGGCCCTAAGGGCCCTAAGGGCCAGTTTCATAGTCAGACTTAGTACGCCCAAAGTGCGAGTCGATACTAAATACAGAGCATCACCTACCTAGACCAAAATGGAATGGGCCAGTTTCGCATATGAAACTGGCCCATTCCATTCGAGTTTAGGTGGGTGATGCCCTGTATTTAGTATAGCGCCGCACTTGAGGCGTACTAAGTCTGACTATGAAACTGGTCCTAAGAGTCTGTTGTTGAAGCCACCTCCAAATAGATGACGAAAGTGGATCGGTAAATGTGATCACTCGGGTGTTTGTTTCTTTACAAGAGCGAAGACACAATTGTGTGTCGACAAATATTGCACTTATTTGATGCACAAATTTAACCATTTTAGGGAATCGGTCTTTGGTGAGTAATAAGTAAAATTTAGTTTACCAACCTATATTGATAGATTTCACCGAATAATAACCGTTCTCCAAATGTCATAATCTCAAATGGTGTATTCCTACAACGTTTAGTAAAAAGTCAAATCGGGCCACGTTGTATGATTGTTCATTAAAAGGTCCACAGGCCACACGGAACCATGAATCAGGCTACATGTGGCCCGCGAGCCGCAAGTTTTACATGCCTTCTCTAAGGCATCAATCTAGCGATTTAATGGATTACCATTAATGGGGAGATCATAGTTCAAATTCCTATCAGGTGTACTTAAGGTGTTTTCCCCCCCAAAATGGCTTCCCAACCCAAATAAGGATATATTTCCTCTAAATTCTCTCTCCCTCATTCCTAGCCTCATGAGTAAATATGCAAATAAACCGAACGGGTAGTAAGATGGGAATAAGGAAAAATCAGCCTCCTTACTCCTCAGACACGAGGAAAGTCGGTGATAAGCCATGGTCCTCTAGACCTGTAGTCGGCCTCCCTGACCACTCTGTCATGGGGATGGATAACCAGTCTGTTATTCTATTAGATAACGTTCACCTGGTCGACCTTCAAATACCTCAGGAATCGCTCAGCGATTGAGTGGGAGTTTCCGGAGGTGAAAATAACGGGTTACAAGTCCAAACTTAGAAATAAAAAGGGGTGTGCTTTTTCTATTTATTTTTAAAAACAATGTTTTACAGGATCTTTTTTAACCAATCTTGCCAAGAATGTGGCGAGGGAGATAATTATACCTCTCTTTACGAAAAAAACTATATATATATGCCTACAAGCATTCGTGACCGATTGATTTAGGATATTTGGATGACAACATCATGTGTAATAATCTTACCTGGTTTTGTTTGATTAAGTTTTTATATTAGCTAAAACATTATACGTTGTGAATTACAGCTATCCTAATGTTAATGTGACTGTTTTAGTCGACCTCGGTGGTTTTGGAGTAAAGTGCTCATCTCAGGACAAGATGTGCATTGGTTCTAACCCAGCCGGGGTTCATGGGTTTTACTTGAGTGATAAAAACAGGTTGCACAACTTCCTTCGGAGTAAAAATAATTCCATTGGTTCGACTGTGGAATGTAAAAGAACCCTAGAAGGTACGTGGAAATACTTTTCCCGGCAAAATTGGTGGTCTTTTTCGCTCTCGCTCATAGAAATTCTCGTGTGCTGATATACTCAGTCGGTTCAGAAATTAAGGGTTAAATACTTCAAATAAATAAATAAATGTATATTATGAATAAGTTTTTGTCTTCAGGTAAATCCAAATAATTATGTAGGCTTATTCGAATACTATTTTTTGTAATTAAATTTGGGGTGCTCGACTGACTCTATCAGCACAAAGGTTTCTGGAACAGACACAACAACTGTCTTCTCCGCCGTTTATGTTTCACCATGAAAGGGGATTTCCCCATTGATAACATTTTCCACCATGCCATGAATTGAACCCGGGGACCCTTGACTCAGAAGACATACTGACTGAGATAAGGTGTCTGACCCCAAACGCTTTGATCATCTGTTTGGTGCCAGGTGCGTTGTCCAAGGTAAAGTTAGATACATCGAGGGCTGATAGATGTGTAAGTGCACGACCCGAAGTGGTGGCCAGGCAGTCTCGCACTGCTCTCGGCCTTTGTTGACGGGGAAGTCTCTTCTGAGAAGCGCTTCCGATTGCAAATGCTCAAGATAAATTGTGGGTTTCACACACAGCCACAGAAAAGTGGCATTGACTACGGTATGAGTAGTTGGCCTCGTCACTAATGGCAGCCACCAAAAGTGGCGCTGCTAAGTGAAAGTAACATAAGTGTAATTTTCTCTAATCCTTACACGTGCCCATTTCTTGTTAGTTATCCTCATAACCTCTCACGTCTCATAGTTCCAGTGTGGATTCAGTGCTAATTGATAGTAAGCTTCAAACGTTTTATAATCTTCTTCAAAGAAGTGGAAATGCCATGAACAGATCCCTCCGTAAAGTGTTATTTTAGCACCGCGTCTTATTACCAGTTCAAATTGTACGTATTTGTACTAACTACCCTAACGGGCTATGGATGATAAATGTTGAATGTAGAATGAGTGTATCCGCATTTGCATGGAGGGAGAGTGGAAACCTGTTTAGAAAAAACATCAGTACATTCAACCGGGATCTAACCCCAATCTCCTCATCATAGGCAGTTCAGTGTATTGTGATAGTGACGCCTTAGACCAAGCGGCCACCGAAGAGGGACCCGTAAAATGAATGTAAGCACATAAGTGAAAGAAAGTAGGGATAGCTACATAACTTCTATTATAAAATTCCCTCACTCATCCCAGTTTTCCAGGCATTGTTTTTGTTGATGAATGACAATTTTTCCTCTAATTACGTTGATAAATTGTATATCTAATTGACCAAGCAAAGTGAGGTACTGTTTGAACTAAGTCATTTGGTAATCAATCAATAATAGTATTATTGATTGATTACCAAATGACCAAATTGAACTGGGGGTGGTTTTTCCTAAATGGTTTTCCACTCTCCCTCCACGCGAATGCGGGTTCACTTCCTCTAATTCAACCTTCCCAATTCCTAATCCATTAGCGTAGTTAGTACTTAAAGCGTATAACCCGAACGGGTAGTAAGACGTGGTGCTAAATATTATTATTATTATTATTATTATCACTGGTAGATCAGATAAGATTAGACTGACACCTGGTTCGTATCCATACCGGTGCGGATGGTAATTTATATTAAAACATGGGGATTTAATGTGCACTCTCTAAAACAAAGGAGTATTCACGTACTTAAATATACCAAAATTGCGTTAAAAAGATATAATATTTAGAAAATTCAAGCATATATTTTATTTTAGTCAACGTTTAAAATAGGTATTAGTATTATTATTATTATTATTATTATTATGTATCGGTATTGTTAATATCTGTCAAAGTGACAGGTGCAAATCAAATATTATTATTATGTATCGGTATTGTTAATATCTGTCAAAGTGACAGATGCAGATCAAATATTATTATTATTATTATGTATCGGTATTGTTAATATCTGTCAAAGTGGCAGATGCAAATAAAATTACTTGGCGTATGAATACATGAAGGTAGTTTTCATATGTTTTGTAAAGATCTTACACTAAAAGTTCAACATTATTAGAGTAGATCATAATACTTTCTAGATAAAAGGACGTGTCTGTGAGTAAATATTGTATAGTTAAACCATGGTCTATTATCAAATAAGAATTTAATGGAAATGCAATAATTATTTATATCAATCCCCCCACCGTGGTTCGGATTCCACGTTAAACTGTAGGTCCTCAATTTCATTTCACAATCACCCTACCATTACACATTAGCGTAAGTACGTACAACCCGAACGGGTAGTAGGACGCGTTGCTAATAATAATAATAATAATAATAATAATAATAATATATCAATCCCCACGTGGTATTTGGGGAGTAACTGATTGTTTTACACAGTGTTTAGAAAGTATGTTTAGAATACTTCAAACAAAACCTAACAGGTTACATATAGTTGTTTTTTACGTGACAGGAAAACCTTACCTTGGAGAACCCGATGTTGGGTGTTGGGACGTGGTGGAGACCCACATCGTGCCTTTTGAACACTGAAACAGACGAACAAAACTAATAATACTCGGGTGATAAAAAACACCTACTAGGGCTTAGGTGGATTAGAAGCTACTGTCAGTTGAGGTGGGTTAGAACTGTGAGTTGGAGTGGTGTTGGAAATAACCATGGGTTGAAGTGGGGTTTAAAATAGCCATGAGTTGAAATTGGGTTTAAAATAGCCATGAGTTGAAGTGGAGTTGGAAATAGCCATGAGTTGAAGTGGGTTGTAAACATCTGCAAGTTGAGTTAGAGTGGAAATAGTTGTTTGTTGGTCCTGGAAGAATGTAATCGCTAATTGAGGGAAGAAGAGGGAAATCATTACGATCTGAGGCAGAACAGAAGTCACCGTTAGTTGAGGTTGGGGTAGGGTCACCGTTAATTGAGGTGAAAAAGAAGTCATCGCGATATCAGGTGGGATTGAAGTAAGCAGTAGATTAATGGCCAATACAGTTTGACGATTTTTTTTTAACAAACATATTTGTAGTAATTCATGGTTAAGTGTAGTATACAGTAAGTAGGTTTATAGTAAAATTAAAATAAGAAACCTACAAAACAATAATATTTTTTTAATCTTATATTCTAGATATGAGCTATGCTAAGCTATGTGATATTTCCCAAATGTTTTGACTGATAAATTAAACTTTGAAAACGACCATTTCCTTGTCATTATTTATTTGTACTGCAGTATTTATATTTCAATGTGTTAGATTTTCTCCAGATAGATAAAATGGAAGACAAAACGTTTCCTTCATTTAGTATCAGTCAATATAAAATGAAACGTATCAACGTTACAGAAATTTTTTTCTTAACAATAGATAAGAGAAGTCTTTACGGTAAAAATTAAATCACTTCCTTGTAGTTATTAAAATAAATATAAGACCGGTCAAGAATAAATTATTTTAAGATTTCACTAGCACAATTTTCGGGTGAAAACACACACCCACACTTATTTCATACGCCATTGTATGATAACAATGAGCTCCAGTCAAAGCAGGAACTTTAAAACGGTGTGTCGAAACAGTTTGGCCTGGAGCGATGTGGTTTTGTTATTAAATGTTAGCTATTGCCGTTTCTTACGAAAGAAAGGTAGAAAAAAATAAAGAAAGAAAACGGACGTTGAATGGAAATACGAGTAAATAGAATAAATAAACGGCTAACTTGTAAAAGATGTGTGTACCAACCAAACAAAGTAAATAATTTTTGTTTTACTATGATCATCGGTAAAAGCCCTGAATATTGTAAGTAAATAAAATGATTGATTTCTTCTAATAAAAAGTTGGAGCTCGGTATTAAAAGTCGATAAATAAAAGGCATTTTTAGGATAAAAATTGTAAAGAAAAATACTCAAACGTAAGTGAATATGGTTAGAAATATCACGATTACATTTAAAGCTCTTAAATTTTAAAGATTTGGCTTTAGTCTCAATTTAACTCTCATAATAGCCAGATAAAACACACATTTTACTTCTTCTCTAACAATAGTGTTTGATAGAGGTAAAGGTGACCTGGTGGTCTAGGGGTAAGGTGTCAGACTTCTGTGCTGGCGGCTGGGGTTCAATCCCAGGTCCCGGCACAGATTTATCTGATTACCAAACCCTTCCTTCACCTTTGACGAGACATCTTGTGAATGTGGGGAAGCCAGGCCTCCACCGTGGTTAGGATTCCACGTTAAACTGTAGGTCCTTCATTTCATCTCACAATCACCCTACCATCACACATTAGCGTAAGTGCGTATAACCCGAGCGGGTAGTAAGACGCGGTGCTAATAATAATAATAATAATGATAGAGGTAAATAATTTAATCGGACTTGAAACTTTTATCTGTTTTATAAAAATTAAGAAGAAAATGTATAATATTTGGTCTAATTTTTTTTTTGGCAATTTTAGGCAAAGTAAAATGTCGTCTGATACTATTAAAATTGAATATAACTTTAATATAATTAATTCTCATTAAAACATACATAATTGACCATTATTCACATTTAAAAGTCCAAGTAGTAGATTTCATGAAAAGATTCAATTTCATTTTATTTCACGTATGTAGGGCCCCCCTACATTAAAAAACGTTGAAATTAACTTTTAAAAATATTTTAGTTTTAAAATGCTAAGTAAAAGTTCGTAAAAACATATTTTGCAATATTTTGGTGCACCTAACAATCGGCCATGTATCAATATCTTCGAGACCTAAACCTGTAAACACGTGGACCAAGGCATTAATAGAGTTGCCAATATTTTATAAAAACAAAATTTCCCATGTTTTCTAGGTATTCAGGAAGGGATTTTTCTTTTTACAGGCACTTTAGACAGTACTATAAGATGAATGGCGTGGTGTTTTACATAAAAATATAAATATTGAGAAATCATGTCATTGCTACTTAAAACTGGATGATTTGACATTGATGGAGAAATCTAGCAACCCGATACTTCAGGCAGAAAGGAGATGGTAAGACATGAACGTGTAATAAGCTTGCTTAGATATTTACTCAGCTTTTTTATTTTATGTAAGCAAGGCCGTGAGGGTTTTAGGGGCTCAAACCCCCCACGAAATTTAATGAACAAAACATATATGGCTTTATTTATGGTTCAAACCATATCCAAATTAAGATACAAATACAAATTATGAGGCTGTGTTACCATAAAAAGCACGTCAGATAGCTTCTAGAGGTGTTAAATATATTTAGAAATTTTCCAAGCCTTTGGCAGATAGGGGGTTATTTTACCACGAAAATAAAAATCACTTCTGAGAGCTTCTAAAACTGTTTATCATTTAGAATTTTTTCTAGTTTTCAGCAATTGNGCCGCAGGCATTCCTGGTTAACCTCATCTGGTCTTATTTGAAAGTGACTAAGGTTAGGGTTCAATTCCCAACTAGATGTACTGAGGCTGGGCCATGCTAAACAATTGCCCACTCTCCTAATATGGGTACAATCCCCCTAAATGTCTACCTCCCTCACACCTACCACAATAGTACAGTATTGCGGTTATTCCGGACGAGTAGTTAGACGCGATGCAAGTACGATGTCGTACAGACACCCGGCCTACAAAAGTTTCCTAATCACCTCTTGAGATATGATGATGGTTTTAATCCCACTCGAAACGAAGCATCTTAGTCTTCCCGTGGTGAGAAAGCAAGGAGTATACGAGTGGTTCGGGGTCTACAACAAGTGGGAAACTAACCGGAGACCATCGAAAGCACACAAGAGGGAGAAACCTCATATCAAAAGCGAGCATAGACCTTGTATGAAAAGCGCACCGGGAAAAAATTAGCAACTGTATAGCATGTTGACACGGCAAACATGTATTGTTAACAACCCTCTTTCAATTTACAATAATCATAGAACAACAGGGAACATCCCCTTAATCTTTACAATAGTGGCTAAGTTAGCTTAGGTTAGGTTAGGTTAGGTTGATAACTGGCTAATTATTCACGAAACTAACGATACTTACATTTTCCGAAAAACATAATTTCTTGTGGTGTTTCCAAATGAGGCTCATAGACTACAAACAATATTGCGGTTTTGTTGTACTTACCATGTGTGCTTATGATCTACTTCTACACAGCAGATACACTAATTCAACCTGCGAGCTTTTAGTACGTAGCCAGCCACCCTATTTGGACAAAGAATATGTAAAGCCCATTCAAACCAAGATTTAAAAACAATATAGCATCACGGGTTGTACGTTAAACAAATGTGGTTTTCTTCTTCCTTAGTGGATCATCACATCAACAGGTTTCTTTGCAAGGCCAGCCTCTTTGACCACAAATTCTTCTTTACTAGTAATAAGCAATCGTAGCTAAATCAGTAATTCTCTTCGTTACTATTATAGATACATTTCCTGATTTGTCAGCAATGAATTATGTGTCTCATAAACAGATTTGAAACCTTATCTTCGTAACCTACACAACGTTAAAGTGACCCACCCATAAGTTTATTATTGTGAAAGGAGAATCCTCAATTTCATACATTTTTAAACCACGTAGGGATTTTAACACGGGTCTCCTATCTCTATTTACAGACGCAGATACTAAGTTAGCTAAGTTGACGAGGTTACGTGCAATCGGATCGTGATAGGAATAATCGTTGTTAAAAGTACAAAATAATTTTGTAATTAATATTTTCATATTATAGATACGCCAAGCGAGAGTTACGCAGGTGTCAATTTTAACACATCTTGTTTTGTTGTAATGTGTTTAGCCATTTTATTTGGTGTTCTTGTACTATTTTTAAAAATATTATAGGACTAAAATTATCATTTCAAAATTAAATTATATTTTATTTTAATTTATTGTTTAAAAACTAATATTTTATTCTAGGCGAGAGCTAACGATCATTCATCCTCTTGTCCAAATAGTCAGGAGTGCCGACTATAGATTGAAAAAGACATATAAATTGCACCATTATGAGAAATAATAAAACTAATGTTATAAATACTACTTCTAATAGTAACCTAATTATTACACCCACCCTCACATTGGTGAGGCATCAGTCTCGTATGGACTGGTTTTCTGTCAATGGAGAGTTTGGTATTCGGATCCTGGGTAGTTGCATTGAGGGGATATTTCCTAAATAGATCCCCACTCTCCATTCATACGAAACGGGTACCTTTCATATTCATTCTATCTTTCTCGTACCTATTATAGACCTATTGGTTTAAATATGCGGGTAGCTAAGACAGATCCACGCCACACTTAAAAAACAATAAAACATGACAAAATAATATTACAAATATTTTTGTTATCATCGCAGTCTTACTACCTGTTCAGGTTATACTCAAATAATATGATAGTCTCTCTAATGGAGTGGGGATGAAGAGGGAAGAATTTTAAAGGCAATCTATCTGTATTTTCTTGGAAGGAGAGTGGGAAACCGTTTAGGAACCATCACCCAATGGGTTTGCAACACCAAAACACCAACCTTCCAGTTATCAGCAAGCCAGTCTAACACGATGATGACGCCATAAACGATTCGGCCACTGAAGTTTGTTTTGTGAAAGAATAAAATGCACTCAACGTTGATGGAAGTGGCCAGAAAAAACAAACCATCCTCTAGTAAAGTATATGGGTGGCCTCTTGTTGAATAGTCGGACGTGATGAGCTGTGGAATTAGGGTAATGATGCATTGTGTGCCATGCCACGGACTGATATGGATTACGTCACTATGTGAAGCCACCAGACACGTCAAGTCTTCTCATTCAATGAGGCTGACGCAAAAAAAACCTATTCCTACCCAGGAAAATAACCGATCACGTCCTAATATTGAAACGGCTATGAGAACTTTGAAAATGAGAGGGAAGTGCACGTTCAGTTTCTTGCCTGTCAGTTTATGTTAAGCTTTTCAATATATGTTTATTTAGCAGCAAGTATTTTTGTATCCATTTGGGCTTTACGCATACTCAACTTTTTTTTATCACCGTGTCTTACTACCTGTTCAGGTTATACGCATGTATTATAACTCTTCTAATAATAATAATTAGCACCGCGTCTTACTACCCATTCGGGCTATACGCTTAAGTATTAATTAAGCTAATGAGTTAAGAATTAGGAAGGTTGAATATTGAGGAAGTAAGCCCACGTTTGCGTGGAGGGAGAGTGAAAAACGGAAAACCACCCCCAGTTCACCCGAGTGAGATAATAACCTCGATCTCCCCGTCCTTGTCAGTTTAGCTCAACAGGAAACTAGCACGTTAGCTAACTACGCCACTGAGGCGGGTTTCTACTCTAATGAGAGAGTTATGAAAGAGGAAATATAAAAGTAGTAAGCTATGTAATCCGTTTTGTTGGTTTTTAAAATCCGTCTCAAATCAACTTCAAATCAAGTTAAATGTGAGTATAAATACGACCCTTAAGGTGGTAATGTAGGTAACAAGGGTAAAGAAGAGATTCTTTTGCAGTTTTTATGGCAAAGCTTTTTTTTTTCAAAATAAATAAAATATTGCTCAATTAGAAAGATAAAGTTTAATTTTCTTCACATGGTACTATCAACAGTTATTGAATATCTGTCATGAACATAGCAGCATTGGATGAGAAACTTTTTAAATGAAGAGAAAAAAATTGGCATTAAATTTCAAGACACCCTTTACAGATATTCATGAATTGAAGGTCACTCTGTGAAGAAAATTAAACGCTTATGGTTCTACTGGAAAATTATTTGATTTATTTTGACCAAAAAAAGTTATGATAGAGAAAATTGCAAAGATACTCCCTTTAACCCACGTTCCCTTTACTCCAACCTTTAAAAAAACTAGTCGTTAGTTCAATTTTTTTTAAAGCGTTTCCTGTCCGTGAGAGGCTATTCGAATTTTACCCCAGCACTTCCAGATTGTCTGTAAAGGATTGGCCTGGAACGGGGTCAATCTCGACCTCATTTATTCAAGTAGCTTCTTATTTAATAAGGAGCTACTTGAATAAATACAAATAGCGGTTTCAATATATAAAACTGGTATTAACGGCTGGAGGATTCGTTGTTCTGAATACATGCCATCCTCTATCCGCAAATATTGGCACTATCTTAGTAGATATACGGCGGTTTGGTCAGTATAAATCACTTGCGGGATAACAACATGGAGTATCTTATATTCTAGAACAAACACAACCACCAAATCCTAGCACATTAATTTAGTATCAGACGAACAAGAACTGACACACTCTCGCAGTGATCAATTTTCGGTCGTTGTTAAGAACCAGTCCTGTGGGAATCCACCGACTGGCATAGTCCACTCTGCTCCCCAGAGTGACCGTCTTAGAAAGGGTGTTATGGCATAATGATCCATAATCCTCTCACTCAAGATACTGTAAGGGTTTCAGGTATCAGTTATCAGAGTTCTGGAGGATGAATGGTGGTCGATGAGGCGATACCATTCAAAAGAACCCCAGTAAGGGCTCACGTTACCCCCTTGAGGGTTTAAGGAGGTAGCCATCAACCACACCCAACCTGCAAGGAAGATGCTATGATTGGAAGGAGTGATGGAAGTGGAGCACCACGTGACATGCGCGTGCGCAGCAAATATAGCACAGGTAGGGTTCAGTAAACCCAGTATCTGTCAACGGTCCAATACAACTATTTACTCTATATAATCGTGGTATTAATACCATTTTTTTTAATTTGTATCGTTTTAAGGTGTTAGTGTAGAAAAGGTGTGTGTTTGCAGTTTTCATAGAAAAACCTTTTTTTGCCATAATAATAAAAATATTTCTTCATTACAAACACAAGAGTTTAATTTTCTTCGCATGATGATATCAACAGTTGTTGAATATCTGTCACGAGCATAGCGGCATTAGATGAAAAACTTTTTGAATGAACAGAAAATAGATTTCATTAAAATCCAGAACACCCCCGACAGATATTCAACAACTGTTGATATTTGAAGAAAATGATACTTTATGTTTTTACCGAATCAAAATATGATTTATTTTAACAAAAAAGTTTGGATATAAAAACTGCCAAAACACTGGCCTTTTTAATGCGTTCCCCACATCTCCACTTTAATTCATCACTATGAAAGGAGAAACCTACAAATCACCATGGTCATGTCTGGAATCGAGTCTGGGACCCTCAAATCAGTAGGTAGACTCGCTACGGATTGAGTATGGGTGTCGGACTAGATAACAGCTGACTTTGATACCAGTCGCCTTACGGTACCCGCTGACTTGTAGGCTACCCAATTAATTACGGAATGTCAGGCGTGTGTACGAGACATAGAAGAGCTTATTCCACACCAGAAGGACTGCCTGAAGTGCCCTACATTTGAATACACCCACCGCGCAGGTTTGTATAATACATCGCACTCTACAACACCACGCACGTTCACACTCGACCGGCTTTTCTGGCCTAGAGAAATCAATTAAAAACAATGTGCATGCCGTTATTTGTGATGCTGGTGCGAACATAACAACACGAGCAGAGCAACCGCTACTACTGGAACCTTCCCGAACAAATGATTGACGATGCTGCCTGACCCTCATGGAGGTAAAAAATAAACAAAAAATAGTAAAAGTAATAATTAGTGATTTTTTCATCTATAGCGGTAGAATCAAAATATATATGCTAACTTTTTTTTCTGTGAAACACGTTTTGCTACTACACAATTTTCTTAGAAAGGGTCTTTTAGAAAATAAAACCCCATTTTTTGTAGCCTAAATTGATATCAAATTAATTATATTATAATTCAATAAATATCTATATTACTAGTTCTATTTTATAAATATGTATAATATCCATCAAACGTGACAGCTTCAGATCACATAACTTGACGTATGAATATGTGAAGTTAGATCTAATAAATGTTCTAGCTGTCAGATAATGGCCTTCATTAAAAAAAAATTAAAAACCACCCGCCTCGGTGGCGTAGTTGGCTAACGCGCATGTCGTGTTGAAGCTCGACTGCTGAGGACAGGGAGATCGAGGTTCGAATCTCGGTCGGGTGAACTGGGGGGTGGGGGTTCCTAAATGGTTTTCCACTCTCCCTGCACGCAAATGCGGGTTCACTTCCTCTAATTCAACCTTCCCAAGTCCTAATATATTAGAGTAATTAGTACTTAAAGCGTATAACCCGAACGGGTAGTAAGACGCGATGCTAAACATTATTAAAATTAAAATGTATTCGTCCGGGTTATTTGAATTTAGTGGCAGTAGATAAGAAGAAAGGTAAATTAGAGGAAATATATTCTCAACTACACGGAAGGAGAGGGGGGAGCCATTTAGAAGAAAAAAAACCTCAATAAACCGAGCCGGTCAGATTAGACGAGTATGAAGTTTGCTCCGTGTGCCCACCAGTGTGAATTACAGGTTCTTAAATAATTCAAAAGATTTGCGAACGTTGTTACAAATATTAAGCTTATAGTTTGAAGAGTATTTTTGATTTTTACGTTGTTTTTTGTAAAAACCACCCTCAGTACACCCAACTGAGATTACAACCTCGATCTACCCGTCATCAGCAGTCAGATCTACTGCGAGAGTAGCGCGTTAGACCACGCGGCCGCTGAAGTGGAAAATGAAATGTTCCACGAGTAGCAAACAACATATTAAGTAACTTTCTATCCGGATCTGGTGGTAAGCTAATCTAGTCTAGTTTTCTAGTGATGGGGAGGCTGGTGTACAACTGCCAGCCTGGAGTACTCTGTGGGTGTTTTTATTCCTAAATAGTTTCTCACACTTGTTCTATGCAATGTAGATCTAACTACTCTCAATTCTACATTTCCTGTCCTTGCCGTATTAGCGTAAACAAATGCAGATATATGTTGGGAGAGGAGGGTCAGTAGGAGTGAACTCTAGTGTCGACAAGGTGTTACATGGGGGTGAGGTGGGGTCAAACAAATGTTACGTAAGCTATGGATGATCCCTTAGAAAAGCAGTTCCCAACGTGGGGTACGTGTATCCCCCGGAGTATGTGCCAAGACGTTTGGGGGTACGCGAAAATATTTGATTAATGGTGGAAATAACTATATTTGCCAGTCTTGTAAGATAAAAGATCAATCAAAAGTTATGAAATTAACTCAACGATAGGGTGAGGCACGGAACGGGTTCTCTTCTGTATTTTATCTTGCGAAAATGATTTCAATTTCAAACATAAAATAGTTTTATAGTGATTAATAAATAAATTAATTGTGTTTGTTTCTAATGTAACTTTTGCTTTTTGAATATAACAATATCTGCATTATATTCTTCTTATCACATGGTTCTTTAAATCCTATTATTAACCCAATCATTTTCAGTTACAACAAATAAATCAGAAATAACTAAGCCTACTACTGTAATATTTCGTTAACGTTTTGCTGAAAATTAAGGGTACAATTTATGGAAATGGGCTGCCAAGGGGTACGCAAGCGGAAAAAGGTTGGGAACGGCTGCTTTAGAAGAATATTATGTCGTAGTGCAAAAAAAAAAATTACTCCATCTTTTATACAATGAGAAGTAATGAAGAGTCAATAAAATCCCATCAGATCTTATCTTAAAAACGCTATTATTTGTTTGTTTGGGCTAGAGATGTTTTTCCAAGCTTGTGCAGAACCGACAACTTCAAGTACACAACAATTTGACCTCTGAGCCCCTTTTCACTGTTGTTTGAATTTTAAAAAGAAAATCGAACTGAATCATGCTAATCTATCTGTGGACAATGATCTATACAGCAAAGCTAATAAACCTTTGTAGAAACATCTTGACTTAAGATCGCAAGGGTTTGATTCTGTGTCATGGGTCATTCCATGTAGCAATGAGCGTTCTTGAAGCTACAAGACTATACATTTCGCGAATAATGAGTTAGTCGACGTTTGCAAAGTTCTTGGACGATCTTGTAAACGAAAAGCATTCCGTGCAAATAATTTGATTATAAAGAATAATTAGTGAATATATTTAGACAAATTTTAATGTTAGACCAAGAAAAATGAGGTTTTTACAGTTGCTCAATTCAAAGATTTGTTTTAGTAATTTTAGAAAAAAAAAAAAGAGCCATTCACAATGAATGGATTCTGCAATACATGAACCAGAAGTATTCATCCTCGTCTAATCTCGTTTGAAAGCTATGGTTTTAATAAATACAGTTTTGGTAATACTATTAGTTACGAGTAAACAGAGTGAAAATGTTTTTATTCCTTACACTATAGTTTTAAAACATGACGTGAATTTATGTGTTTGATTACCACCGGGATTGTTTGATGATACCTTAAAAACGCATCGAGATAATATATTTATTCGTTCCTTGAGTGATTCCCTCCTTCACTTTTAAATGCCCATATCACGGGCAAACAACCCGGAATTTAAAGATGTAGCTTTAACCATAAATCGCATCAATGTGCTGTGCTATGCATTCTTTACTTGACAACAGCGATATAAGGATCTGTGAAAATGGTAGTTTCATTTTAAGATAATCGCACCCGATATGGCACCTGGTTCGAGTTGTATTACTTGCGTTATCAATGGAGGGAGACAGGGGTTCTTAAGGCGTTGTAATGGGGGATTTGGAATAAACATTTTCTTTATTCCTCAAGAGTAAATGTCTGTAAAGGGGGTGAAGTGTTCTTTGTCCACATAGCTGTGTTTATTTAAGATAAACACAGGTGGAGTGTAGACAGATAATTGTTATAAGGGAGATTGATAAGATCACATGATTGATAATATATGATTTACAATCTAGCTTAACTCTGGAAAAAGCACAACATTTAATATCCTAATTCATCACTATGAAAAGTAAAGCTACCTTTTAACGATTGGTACATTTTCTAAGTCATGCCAGGAACCAAACCCAATACTATTAACTCAGAAGATAGGCGTCACTCACACAATAGATAAGATTGTCAATGGCAGGGAGTTTGAGATTCGAATCCCGGTCGGGTGTGGTGACAGTAATTTTTTTCCCAAAATGATTACTCATTCACTCTACCTCTGCATTTACTTTTAATTTTACCTTCCTCATTTCTAATATAGTAGTATAAATATGTGGATAGCCCTAACGCATAGTAAAACTCGGGGAACCACGAAAACAACACAATATGATAACTGTCTGATGAACCAGATACGGGAATCAGAATGTCACTAAATCACCCTATTTGTGTCCATACATTGACCCATCACTTTTAATGTGTAGGCCTATATTTTAGGGTATATGATATTTAGTCACAATTGACCTATGAATGGAATTTGATAGGATTAGGGAGTTTAAATATTTAGGAATAATTTTAACTAGCAATAACGTTATTAAAGTGGTAATTAGGAAAATAATACGGTCCAGAAATACATACTGATATTCGGTCAGTAAATTGTTAACAACTCGTCTGCTTTTAAGGAATGTACAATGTCAGAATATACAAAACCATAATTTTACCGGTTGTTCTCTATGGGTGTGAAACACGGTTTCTTGCCTTACATTACGAAAAGAAACTTAGGGTGTTCGAAAACAAGGTAATTAGGAAGATATTTGGTCCAAAAAGGGATGGAGATACTGGGTAGTGGAGGAGTTTATATAACGATGAGCTACATACCCTGTACTCGTTACAAGACATTGTTAAGATAGTAATATCTACAGGATTACGGTGAGCAGGACAAGCAGCACGAATGAAAGAATCTATAACCTTATTCAGAGTTTGGCCGGTAAACCCAATGGGAAGAGACCATTGGGAAGACCAAGACGAGGATAGGGGGATAGCATTAGAATGAACCTGAAAGAGACAGGGTGTAATGAGGGGGACTGGGTAGAGCTAGCTCAAGATAGGGATGGGTTGCATACTCTTATAAGTGCTGCAATGAACTTTCGAGTTCCTAGTGCCATAGAGTAAGTAATTGGCTACAGTACGCTTTGTATGTATTTAGAAAGGTTCTTCTATGATGGTTTTACTGTACTTTATAGCAACGGTGAAAAGCGAGAACGCACATGACGACTCATCACTTTATGATCTTCTCTTTCTCTTGATTGTATCTTCGTCTTTCTTTTACTATCGGGAGTTTCTCTTTCCCTGTCCTTAGAATCTTTCTTTACTTATTTTGCTTTGTTTCTCACTCTCTTCTGTTGACGTATTTGTCTCTCTCTCTCTTTCTACTTTTCCGTGGTGATGTATGTGGTCCATGAAGTAACAAACAACAATGGACAATACATTTCTAGAATATTGCTCCAGGCAAAGATACGCTTTCGACAACATACAGGACTTTACGCCCCAGTGTTGGCTGGTTCATAAGTTCTGCAGTGGGTCGATTTTATTGTTTAGTGTATTACTAATATATACATGTACAAAATATGGGAATAAATAAGAGGATAAACTTCTTCGGTCAGAGTGGCTACAAAACATATTTTACTAAATTCCCTGACTTTTCCAGGAAACATATTTTTCAATTTTCTTTGACTAATTTTTTCCAATTTTAATGGTGGATGATGACTTGTTTTATTTATTATTGATCACATATTAAAAAAAAAAGTTTTTATCTACAAACATAAACGGTTTTATCAGTTATTTTAAAAATTAAAATGTTATTTTATTTAGGTATTATTAAATTTGGTTTTGTGTTTAGTTGAGAAATTAATGGGATATTTTAGACATATTTTTTAATTCCCTGACTTTTCCTTATTTTTAGTTAAATTCCCTGACATTTCCCTGTTTTCCCTGTCATCCAAAAATTATCGGACTTTTCCAAGTTTTCCCCATTTGTAGCCACCATGTCAGTGTAAAAAACTATTTTCAATAAAATGTATGTGGGTATGTGTTTATGTATATATATATGTGTGTGTTTGTGCCCTGCGAGATGTTACTATCCCACCCCCACACCCCCTCACTCCTAGTGAAGACTCTTAGATCCACGCATGGTATCTCAACTCACTCCCAGCACGTGGCAGCCGAAATGTGGATCAAGCTAGGTAGGTTCAGGTACGTCGGTTGTTGAGTTCCACGGCTGCTCGGGAGGAGAGGAGGCCCTCTCGGAACGGGTTGGTGCGCGATAAGAATCAACCTCCCTGGAGCGCACCGCATGACAACTACAGACCTATTATTTAATAAGCCAATAGTGACTCAAGAGCTCCGAGGTCGTCCTTTGACCAAAAAAATGTTGGAACCATTTTTAGAGAGGGCATGTTTTGTTGATCACGCCTCGGAACCATTGGGAATACTGTAAAAGCTAGGATACAACCCACTTTTCTAGGGAGGAACCTTTTAGACGGTATTAATACGTTTTTTTTTGCCGCCAAAATTGATCACATTTTATTTTATCATTAGCTTCGGTGACCACGTGGTTTAACTCGCCTCATGTTAGACTAAACTATTGAAAGCGATACGATCGGGGTTTGATCCCTTTCGGATGCACTGAGGGTGGTTTTCCATTAACGGTTTTCCACTCTCCCTCCATGCAAATGCAGGTACGCTTAATATAAACTAAACCATCCTAATTCCTGAAAAATTAGTGTGTACATAGGCTTATTTCCCGAACGGGTAGTAAGACATGGTGCTAAAAATATTGTAATTTTATAATACTATTTTACTACATCTTTCAAAAGTGACAGCTGCAGATCACATGACTTGACGTTTAAATATGTGAGAGAAGATCCACTAACTTTTCTAAAACCAGAATTTTTAAAGGAGTCCACTTTAAACCACCAGCATTGTTTAAAAGTCACTCAAATTTTGAATTATAAAAATATGTGTTTAGTTTGATTTATTAATTAAAAAATAAATTAAATGCTTTCAATAAGACTCACTTAAGAATTACTGTATAAGTTCTCTTTGAGTGACTAACCAAACGCAGTAAGAATATACATAACAATTTTAAAATATTTTTATTCACACCATCGTGGCAACATCAGTTTACAGTTTTCAATAACGAGCATCCTATGAAAATAGGTCTGTAATAGGCCTATATTTGTATTACTGGTTCACTTTTACACATTAGAAATCAGATACCTTATCTCGTTCAATATGATGTCTGCTTGCTTTGTTAGAGCCCTCAGGTTCGACACCAATCTTAGCTGGAAAAACTACCGTTGGAGGAATTTAATTTTATATATAGCACCGCGCCTTACTACCCATTCGGGCTAAAAGACTACCGTACTCTTCTTTTACAGTGATCATTCTGTAATGGAATTAATTTAGTTTATAAATCATGATCTGGTATAATTTCTTGGCTCATAAGGTACAAGTTAAAAATTTCTAGTAAAAAATATATAGTTATTTGTTTACACTATAAACTATATGTATTTTCTAAGATTCTACTGCTTAAGTAAACAATTGTGTCAACAGATATTATAATTATCAATAATTTTGTTTTTAATCTCCTGATTTAATTGTTTGATTTCACTCTTCATTGAGAACGCTAAAGCGTCCATCTTTAGATAATGACCAAGTCCATCACACCCCGTGAATATCACCTACAGTAGCCCCATGGCTTCTTTAGTGCTGACTGACAACTCACAGCTGACTTCTGACAGTCAAATTTGAGGTATATACCTAAATTTTGACAGTCAGAAGTGACAAATGCTAAACACATGTTTTTGCAGATCATCTGGTTCGGCGTAAGGATACGTAATTTGGTCTGGTAGCTTTTCAAAGCTGTCAACTGTCAGTCAGAACCAAAGAAGCCATGGGGCTACTGTAGCTAAGGTATATAATACAGCATGGGCCAGGTGCCTTATCGGGTTGTTATTTTCTAAGTTCTACTTTAAAAAAACACAATATAATATACTTTTTTAAATGCTAAACACTAATAAACTGATTATATTCACAAAAAGAAGAAAGCATAAAATCACACTTTGACATGTTTTCTGGTTCGAACGTGATCGTGTATCTAATTTCCCTTTTAATCTGCTCGAGATGTATTCTTAATCTGAAATAAATATCGGGAGGATATACATCTTCTCTTCACTTGTCATAAGGTTAAAAGCGAAGAGTGATTAGTTCACTATAAATAAACTCTCTTAAACCAGTCCCATTGTTAGCATTCAAAACCACAATTAAAGAAGCGCACAACCCGACTGGGTAGTAAGACTTGGTGCTAAAAGAACAAGATAATTTAAGTTTATATTATAAATGTCTTCATTTTGAACAAATATACCGACAGGTTTGTATGAAGATAGCAGGGATTTGATAGTATTTAACTAATGATACATAATTACATACCCAGGTTATTGTGAAATTTACAAATAGTGCCAATGTAGGTTGACTTTAATGTAATTTGTTTGATAAAAATTAAAGGTGGGATGCTCGGCTCCTCAAATTCTCAAATCTTATGGTATTTGAGGGATTTGAGATTCATAAAAATCTAAAAAAAAAGGACAAAATTGTATTAATTTAATTAGTTGACTAAAAAAATTGTTCGCCTTGTTGTTTATCACGTAATTTACATGGCAAACAAAATAGCATTTGTTAGTGGCATACAAATTTAAACAAAATTTTTTAAATTCAATTTTATTGGTTTTCTTTTTAACTAAAATTATACATTTGAAAAGCTTTGAGGAGTCTAATTTGGATTTGTAATGCGAAATAAAATTTAAGATTTGAGTTTGGGATTACGATTCGAGAAACATAGGATAACCCATCTATAATAAAAATCTTTATTTTTAAAACAGAATATTACCAATTATTTAAGATTAATTATTTTTAGCAGAAAACAAGAAGCTAAATTAAATAAATATGTATGACTAGAAATGTCTGAACTAATTGTTCTATTTAAAACACTAGAGTAAAAAAATAAAATAAAAAATAAAGTCAGTGAACACATCAGAATAATGACTTTTTCTGTTATTAAAAATAGCATTAAAGAAAAAAATATCTCGTAGAGAATGAATTAAATATTAATAAATATCAGTCGCATTGCCCTAGAAAATAAAAGGAGGCGTGATTATAATTCAAATCTACTTTCAGATGCCGTATCAAAAGAAAAGGTGTCAAACTAGTCATAAAAATTAATCTACTGGTAATTTTAAACTCCCATTAAGAATAAGAATAGTTAGATAATGTTGCACTGCTCTAATAATTGTTTTAAATCCAGTGAATTATCGATGGTAGAAATGTGTTTCCTAAACCGAAATACAACAGGCCATGATATTATACGCAATAAAAATGACGAGAATGAAGTCAGTAGTTGAGAAACATGGTATGGTTTCATGGACTGGATCACTGGTCTCCAAAATGGGGAGTGATCCCCCATCCGTTGGGCTGAGGGAGGAAAATAATAAAAGAGCCTTACTTATAATTGTTTAATGCACTTGCCATACCCATAGAACGCCATCTTACGTATGCGATGATGTGCCCTCTTTATACCATCCTATTTCATTTTAAATTCTATGAATTGTATACATTTTATAATATAAATAGACATAATCAAGAGTGTAGAAGGCTAGTTTTT
>CABFOV010000218.1:48429-71158 GCA_902141375.1 Timema poppense
AACAGTGCTGCTATCTACACCTCCCTCGACACATCTTCTGTTTCCAGCCAAATCATAACAGTGCTGCTATCTACACCTCCCTCGACACATCTTCTGTTTCCAGCCAAATCATAACAGTGCTGCTATCTACACCTCCCTCGACACATCTTCTGTTTCCAGCCAAATCATAACAGTGCTGCTATCTACACCTCCCTCGACACAGCTTCTGTTTCCAGTCAAATCATAATAGTGCTGCTATCTACACCGACCAAGCGGATTTGGTTGCAGTAGTACTGTATTATATGCCAACCACATGCATAGCAGTTATGATTTGCTGTCTCCAATGTAACAGTAGTTGTAAGACACTTGCGATATATATTATTTATTAATTACTTTTGGATGTGTACCGGCTTGTTAATTTTAAAACGCACTTGTTAACACCGAGAACCGGGGTGGATAATATGGACGGCCGGATAATCGCGACTCTATAATGTATTTTCAGCTCATTGTTTTAAAACGGCTAAAGCCTATTCCGAAGTAAGGAAATATACTACACGTTCACTATACATATAATTGTTAGCTATTCCAAAGTGAAGATCTAAGGGGGTTTTCCAAATGATGAAGCCATTTCCAGACTTAGCTTTAAATTCCATCTGAATACAGCCATGAGGAAACTAAACTAAACGGTCAATCTTGAGATACAAGAGATACAAATTCGGTGATACAGGTCACTGACAAGAAGACAAAGTTGTGCCTTTACCGTTAATACAACAGTACAAGATGTATTTACAAGCTTTATAGTAAGTTAAAAAAAAAAGTCAGCTCCTTTATGAAATGAGCTACAGGAGGTCCTCGCGAGTTCAGTGAAATGCAGGTAGTCAGTGTCTTTGTTGAATGAGCTACAGTATACCCTCGCAAGCTTGATGGCAAGCATATAAAGTCAGCGTATTTGTTAATTGAGCTACAATATCGTCGACCTTGGTGGTGTTGGGGTAAAGTGTTCACCTTAGGATCCTATATTTTTGGGTTCAAGCCTAACCGGTTTCTTGAGCGATTAAAATCCGTAGCACAACTTCCTTCGGAGGGGAAGTAAAGCCGTTGATTCCATGTCGATTGGGGTATTTAAAAGATCCCTGGAAGGTATGTGAATGAATATACCTTTTCTAGCAAAATTGGTAAGCCCTTTCACTCTCACTGATAGAAATAATTTTCGTGTGCTGACATAATCACTCGATTGGGAAAGTGCACGTTAAATACCTCAAATAAAGGAAAATAATAATGTTCAGTATGCCTTCACAAACTCGATAGTCAGCATACAGAGAAGGTTGGGTCACCCGTTGTTGCGTACCGGACCCGGAACTCATTGTCAGGTATACCAAGGCCACACATGAGTTTAAAAAAAACAGTGCTTGTTAAAACGGATAGCTATAGAGAAAGATAGAAGACGCGAGAAGGAAAGAAGACGCATAATTGAGAGGATCCTTTCACCTCTCGACACAGAACAACTGGACTCTATGAGAATCTTACTCCCCAATAATATGATCTGGAAGGCATTGGCCGAACTCCAGTAACACTTTCTCATTTGACCTTGACGTATTACATCAGCACCGCCCTATCTTATAGAGGAACAGCCTCCACCCCAGGCACCGGGCGATGTCCTTTTCGCTGTCATTTTTCGGAATAATGCCAAGACTCTCCTTAGAGACCTTTTATTTTCTTTGGGTTTAGCTTTAACGTCGTTAGGAGTGCTGTCAGCAAAGAATGACAACTTAAATAAAAAAAAAGCTAATTTTACATTATGAATAATACATTCTTAAAAAGCGCCAGAGTTGTTCCCGAACAAAAATTATTTTTTTATGTGTGTGGAAATGTTGATAACTGGTTTTTATTAGCCACTTTAGTAGTGTACTCTTTATACTTGAGAGTTTGGGTGATAATTAAAAAACACGTTTCGGTGGCTGAATGGTCTAAGGCGTCACCCTCGCCATAGACTATACTGTTGATGATGGGAAGATCGGGGTTCAATCTCGGTTGGTTGTACCGAACCGAGTGTGGTTTTTTTCCTAACTATTTTCCCACTCTTCCTCCATTCAAATAGGGGTAGACTGCTTCTAATTAAACCATGCTCATGCCTAGCACAGAGTAATTAGTACATAGGCGTATAGCCCGAATGGTTGATATAACGCAGTGCTAATATACATACATCCTATTATTTTTATCGATACATAAGTTTACCGGTTATTTTTATAGCAAAGTAAGTAAATTTGTCTATTATTTTTATCGTAAAGTAAGTAAATTTACCTACTCTTTTTGCCATAGAATATTTCTACCTATTATTTTTAACTTAAAGTAGGCATGTCAAACTCGTATCAGTATGCCTCCCCCCTCCCTCCAACTTTCCCCCATCTATGACTTTGTGCGGCCCGTCAACTATCATGAAATGCAACTCTATTTCGGTTTGTATTTAGCACCGTGTCTTACTACCCTTTCGGGTTATACGCCCATGTACTGATTAAGCTAATGGTTTTAGAGATAGTAAAGGTTATATTTAGATTAAGTGTACCCGCATTCACGTTGAGAAAGGATGGAAACTCATTTTGGGAAAAACTCAATACGACCGACCAAGATTCGAACCTCGATATTCCCGTGATTGGCCGTTTAGTCTTACAAAGAGTAATTTGAAAAGAAACTGCACCAATATTATCTTGGGAAGGGATTACAATGTGGGTAGACCCCCAGCTGATATTATAATATTGACCTTACCATCACCAGTAAATCAGTGTGCTACGTTCTTGATGCCTCAAGGCTGGTGACAGACTGACGTTTCGATCACATTTTTGTCGCTGCGACACGAACGCCGCGACCAGGGTCGCTCTAGTGTATTGCATTGTTTCATATGAGAAAGGTCGCTACGCCCAAGAAACGCTCACATCGAAGTTTTTAAATCTGTCGCGGCGTTTGTGTCGTTAGTCTGACCCTCTCATATGAAACAATGTGATACACTAGAGCGACCCTAGTCGCGATGTTTGAGTCGCAGCGACCAAAACGTCAGTCTCTCACCGGCCTACAGTAGCCCCATGGCTTCTTTTGAGCTGACTGACAGCTCACAGCTTACAGCTGACAGTCAACACTTAGGTATATACCTAAATTTTGACTCTCAGAAGTGACAGCTGTTAAACACATGTTTTTGCAGATCACATGGTTCGGCGTAGGGATACATAATTTGGTCCGGTAACTTTTCAAAGCCATCAGCTGTGAGCTGTGAGCTGTCAGTCAGCACCAAAGAAGTCTTGGGGCTACTGTACAAGCCTACACGACACTGCAAGGAACATAAAATGAAAACTAAGTGAATTGGGTCAAGTCCTACCATCATCATTATTTGTGTTTGGTTATTTTTGTGCACTGTGTCCTTCTAGTCAATCGGACTACCCGCATATTTACAATCATTGAGTAAGGATGAGGAAGTGAGAGCTTAGAAGAGTTGCACCTACATGTGTATGTTAACAGAGTGAAAAACCATTTATGAAATACTAACTCAGTACAGTAGATCAGGCTTCAAACCCCGACTTACTAGTCATGGACTTATTAAGGAAGACGAGAGTGACACAATAGTCCGTGTGTCTAACGATACAGACTAACTTATGCGCTCATCTTTGCATATGTTTGATAAAGATGACGTATTTTATAATATGTGATAATAACAATGTCTAACTTGTTGATTTAGGATTTTATTTTATTTTTAAGAAAACTGTATAGTATAACACTGAAAAGTGTTGCTAACGTTTATAAACACCGCATTATTTAAGAATTGTGTTTCATCTATTTTTTAAATGGCTTTCACCAAAATGTAAGCGAAAGCTGTCAACAGGTCTACGACCAGTTAAAAAGTTTAAATTTTAAGTTTAATTAGTTTTAATTCAACAACGCTTCACTTAAGAATTTGTACCTTTGAGATTAACTTAAAACGTTAGAAACCTATCTCAAGCCATCTTCTATCAAACGAAGTCATGTTTTGACAGGGTCACAACAGAACATTTTAAGATAATGCGGGATTGTTTTATTGAGTTTTATGTAAGTTATCAACGCTGTTGATTTTATACTAGGAAGTTGATTCCACGAACTCCCCTCGGAAGGAAGAATGGAAAAGAAAGTAGATATTCTTCACCGATATTCTTTTCCGAGCACCCACAGCTTAGGCCCAATCGTCTAAAAAAAGTACGATTCTAAGTTAATCCACGTAAAAACTGTCCTCTTAACATTTACTGATAAGGAACTAATAATAATAATAATAATAATAATAATAAATTATTATCTTTATTTATTATTATTATTATTATTATAGCTTACATTAATAAACACAGTTTTAATTTTAAATATAATAATAAGTTGTTTTTTTGTATGTTGAACATTAAGTCGCTAGGATATGTATAGGCTATTAAAACTCGATTATAGAATGTTAACCTACTTTGTGGCATACTTGTAATAGTTTTTTTTTATTCTTTAGCTAAATTGTTTATGTAGAATTTCCTGTTTTTCTTTTCTCTCGCATGTACTGTACTTTCGAAAATTGGACGCGTCATTATACCACATGATATAGTCCCTGTAGCCGTCGGCTCTTGGGCGATGTCGCATTGTTTAAGAAGGGGGAACTAAATTTTCCTGGCTAATGATGGCCTTTTTCTGCCCACTTTCGTCCCGACCTTTAGTATAGTGAGTGGTAGGGCTGGCCGCATGAAGAGTGGTCTCGGAAGGTCGGGGTTTAGCCTCCGACCGGGTTTCACAGTTGTTGGTTTCTAAGGGCCAGTTTCATAGTCAAATTTAATACGCCTCAAGTGCGGCGCTACACTAAGTACATGACGACACCTACCTAAACCAGAATGGAATGGGCCGTTCTCGCATAGGAAACTGGCCCATTCCATTCTGGTTTAGGTAGGTGTCGTCATGTACTTAGTGTAGCGCCGCACTTGAGGCGTACTAAATTTGACTATGAAACTGGCCCTAAATCTATCTCCAAGTGACTGCCTAGGACTCCGCGGCTTAATCCTCTACCAAGATATACTGATACTGCTCTTTCATCTAATTTTTATGGGAATTATTTTAAATTTCAAATGTCAAATATGTTTACAGTCTGAAACCTTAGCTCAGTCGGTAGCGTGCCTGCCTACTGAGCTAAGGGTCCCTGGCTCGATTCCCGGTATGACCGAAAATGTATAATTGACGAAACTATGGCCTTACACTTTCACATTGATAAATTAACGGTAGGGGAATGGATGGTGTGTCTGGCTTGAATAAAAAACTGACCCGAGCGCTAGGATGAAAAAATAATAGATGTAAAAAATAAAAAATGCGTTAAATATTTTAACAAGATTTGGCGGGGATATTCTTTGAACCTAGGCCGAATGATGTATGTGCGCAGTTTTTTTTTGATATAGTGATCCGTTTCAATATGACGGCCTCTCAAAAGGTTTTTCATTTAATAAATAGATCATCTCAAGTCATTTGAATTTATAACTCTAAGAATAACTCTAAGAAATCGATCGAGGCGTACTAGGGTATTTTTTAATGTAAGCATATTATGAGACTGACACCTTAAACCACGATTATTCTCTATGAATATTCTGTACTTACTATTAAATATATTATTAATTTGTTTCCTTTATTAAGCCCGGTACACACGACACGACTTAAATGTAAAAAAGTTGTACAATAAATTGTAACCGAATGATGTTATGGTGTGAACACTAGAGATTGTTGATTTCGGCGGTATTGGAGTAAAGTGCTCGCTTGGCTCAGGAACCGATGTTCGTGAGTTCTAATCCAATCGGGGTCGACGGGTTTCTCTTGAGCAACAAAAGTCCGTAGCACAACTTCCTTTGGAGGGTAAGTAAATCCGTTGGTGCCATGTCGATTGTGGCATGTAAAAGATCCCTGGAAGGTATGTGAAAATAGCTTTCCCGGCTAATTTGGAAGGCTCTTTCGCCCTCACTAATATAAATTCTTGTGTGCTGATATTGCCTTACATCGTGATACGGATTGCTTGTATTCTCGTTTAGAAAACAGTGAAATTGGGAAAATTTCAAAATTATAAAAACTATTTATCTGATTTATATTTTGTTATTGTCAAGTGAAGAAGGTAGACACTCGTACTTTGATACCTTTTCAGGTTCGAACTTGTGTTTATTATCCTGGCTGCTCGGCGTGAGATGGTCTCTTCAGAAGATGATGAATTATCTAATAATCAATGTGTTTTTTTATTTAGCACCGCATCTTACTACCCGTTCGGATTATACTCTTAAATACTGATTACACTAATGGGTTAGGAATTTTGAAGGTTGAATTTAGAGGAAGTGAAACCACATTTGCTTCGAGGGAGAGTGGACCACCCCCAGTTCACCAAACTGAGATTTGAACCTCGATCTCACCGTCACATCGGCAGTATAGCTCAACATGAAATTAGTGCGTTAGCTAACTACACCAGCAAAGTGGACCTATAATCAATGTTCCACATCGTATTTCCTTAGATTATAAATGTAAAGATAGTTTTATCCCACAGTCTTGCACTGAAGTTTTTAGCAAAGCTATTAATATATATTTTCACGTTGTAAGATCGTTTTGAGTATAGCGTGAAGTACCTAGACCTCCTGAAACATCGGGCTTCACAGCCATCATCGTTTGCATATGACGTCACGCTATGAATAGGCACTCGATGGCATATATTGTTGTCACTGGTATTTTAGGAGATTGCTTAAGATTTTGTTAAACGAACTAATGTTTTTTTTTGTGTGAGTACATCGCATTCTACTAACCATTCAGTTTATCCACAAATTTATAATAGTGGGTTAAGGATGAGAAAGGTAGAATTTAGAGGAAAGATACCAACATTTAATTGGAGAAGAAGTGGGAGACAATTTACATAAAACAGTACACCAAACAGAGATTCGGATCCTGACCTTTCCGTCAATGGCAATCAGTATATAGCGAGAGTGACGCCTTAGACACCGCGACTACCGAGATATCTGACGTATCATCTAAGGAGAGCTATTCTCTAATGAGCTACGAGCACCATGTTCGAATACCATGCCACCAATAAAATCATTATTGGTCAAATTGTCACACACTCTTTTACTGTGAAGTATTTAAGGTTGGAGAATTAGCTGTTTTTTTTAAATATAATTTAGTTAGTGTGCAAGTCTTGTCCTGATATAATCTTAGTTACAGTAAGTGCACGCTAAATACCCACAGTAACAATAAATAGAAAGAAGACTAAAAGCACACACACATTTCTATTTAATCATCTTGGAATGTGCTTTTAGCGAACCAAGTAACAATATAACATCCATTTAGCGTCTGAGTGGTTATAGAGGAGTAATTCAAGTCTGGGGGGGGAGTTTATTAGAACTCAAGCTAGCTAATAAAAGAATGAATCATTTGTATAATTTATTACAAATAGGTGAAGTTCCATTCTGTTCATGAAACATAAAAATGTTATAACAAAAAAAAATGGAGAAATTAAGAAATTAAGACACTTAGCAGTTTTAGGCTTGTGTAAATATGTATTTTGTTTTTGAAACAAATTGAGTTTCATTATAACCCACTACATTTTTATTTAGTGGCAATATGTTTTAAATTTTAATTCGAAGATGTAAAGGTTAAGACAATTCACTGTCACTTGTAAGGTACACGCGCTCATTCTATCAGTGGTGACAACATGTTTTTAGAACCACGTCTTGTCTTACTACCCATTAGAGTTATACGCCTATGTACTAATTACACTTATATGTTTGGGATTAGGAAGTCTGAATTTAGAGGACGTATACCAGCATTTGCGTGGAGTGAGAGGGGAAAACCATTTAGGGAAGACCACCCTCAGTACACACGAGTGGGATCTAACCCCAATCTTTCCATCATCATCAGTCTAGCCTACTGCGAGAGCGATGCCTTAGACCATGCGGCCACTGAAGTAGGTAGTTTGTATTTTGATCTATCCCTAGCAATCTAGCTTGTATAGCCCTGTTCTTCTAGTACACAACGGGGCACGCCCCCTTCCAAGCACACAATGCCCTTAGAAAGTATTTACATACGAGGCGCGATGCCACCGAACGATACAAACTGCATACACACACAGCATACACACACACACACACACACACACACACACACAACGATCCAGTGGTGTGGGGGAGGTGAAACTATGCAGACTTCAGTCACCGCTATCGGGAAAATATATCTCCCCGCGCCGAACACCAGATTAAATGTAAATATGACGTTCATCCACATGATTTACTTGTTGTTTGTCTATTATTTCAAGGTTGCGTCGCTAGGAATACAGCTACAACCCAATTTTAATAGACAAGTTCTTTTATAAAATACAAACTTTTGTGTGTGACCAAAACCAAAGTAAAGATAATAAAAGACAGAAAGAGATATTAGATTGGCTAAGCGTGTGACGTCACTTAGTACACAATCCAGAGGGTTACGTACACAAAGCTACATGGAGGACAGACTAAGTTGTTAAAAATCAGGTCACAATTTGGAGATTTAAATAGAAAATAAACCTTTAAAATCCATACCAAAATCTAATTAACGTTATTACTCTACTTATTAAAAAAAAGTATTTTTATCTGCCTTAGTATTAGAATATAACTGGGGTCTACTGGGTGACGTAAGCAATGGCATAATCAAACTCCTCCAAGTGGCCTTATATTAGCCAAAACTGATAACATTTTACTATTATACTAGTACTATTTTATTTTTAATGGTAAAATATGTCTGACATGCTTACCCAGTCGGTAGAATGTCTGCCTACTAAGTTATGGGTCTCGGGTTCGTTTCCTGGCATGGAAGAAATATTTATTATTTTGTGAAAAGTGGGTTTCCTCTTTCACAGCAATAAATTAACGGACAGAGGACTGGCTTTTGTGTCTGTAATATATTTAAATAAATTTATAAATTGTATACTTATAATAGTCAGTGGTTAGGAAGAAAGTTCACTAGATACTGATTTTTTTTATCAACAGTGAGATATGTATGGCTCATTTTTGTCATATGAATACGTGAAAGTAGATATAGTAGCTTTCCTAGTAGTCATAAGTTTCTTAATATGAAAATTGGGCTGTTCAGATTCAGGAAGGTGGAGGGGGTAAGGGGGGATAAATGACAGGGTTTTTTCCACGGAATTTCCTGGAACAGTCACTCTAAAGCTATTGGTGGGATCCAAATTGAGTGGTCGCCATTTAAATTGTATCCTTCGTCTACCATGTAAGGTAGAAAGCTTACCTTGCATTATTCCACCATGGCACAGCTTTTAAGATATCGTCATGGTGTATGTAATCCATCAAGATAAGACTGCTACCTTTCAGGGCAAGCGGAGTGAACATAATTCATCCTATAGCCATGTTTATTATATTCATGTTTTTGGACGGTTTCATTAAATTAGCTCTATGAAATGTACTAATATATACAATAAGTCTTTGACTTAAACGGATTCGAACTACACGGATTTGAAGATACGTGGCTGCGATACTTTGATTTACGAATAGTATCGATCGCAACTTAAAACATAATGGATGGTGTTTCTAGTAAGCTGACACACACAGCTGATTGTGTTATCGCCATTTTGTTTGTTTGTACCTTGAGCGCAAGCTGTGTCTTGTCGGGGAACCTCGATAGTACTTAGTTCAAACACGGTATACGCCCTAGGAACGTAAAAAAGATTATAAAACATGTTTTCACAGTGATAAAAAGAGAATTATAATGAATTTAAGAATCTTTCAACTTACGTGGTTTTACATCCAGCATGGAAATACTATAAGTGAATTAACAACATAAGTTCGACGACTTCCTGTAAGTTATACAATGAGGGTGATATGGTACTTTACATAGAGAAATAGCTTACTTTTTTAAACTATAAGCATCTAACACCTTAGATCAGCCGGTAGCATGTTTGTCTACTGAATTAATGGTCCCAGCCTCGATTCCCGGCATGGCTGAACCATTTGTCATTGGTGATATGTGGTGTTACCCTTTCTTAGTGATGAGTTAGCGGTTGGGGGCCTGGATGTTGTGCTTGTCCTAGTCTTAAGTTATATTATAAGGCAAATGAAGCCGTAAGAGTTCTAGCAAGCCGGCACTGGAAAATATATTATTTGAATAAAAAGCTGACCCAGACCACAGGCTGGAACAATAATGGATGTAAAGAAAAACAACTATAAGCTCCCATTTAGCTGCAAACCAGACCTAGGAATGGATTGTCAGCTTCCAAGTGGCCCGGAACTATTATCTAGGCTCTCAACATCTCATAAATACCACTGATGTTAGGTTTCAGTGTAAGCTGACATGTTGAGGTAAAGTATTTATATTTCTACTATCAGTAAAGTTAATCCCAAGGCCATTTCAGCTATATTATCGCTATATTATTGCTATTCAGTCCCCATGAAACATCAGTCGGTATTCACTAACAAATGCTTTTACGTTTGGCTTTAAAATGTGTTTACAAACAACACCAAGAAACAATAAACGGGATGGTTTCCCATTTAACATCACCGTATATCATCAAAAACTATGTATTCTGGAGTTCCTCGGACTTTCTCACTGTAACTTTTGATCAACATTATTTAACCAGTTCGGTGGCAGCGTGGTCTAACGCGCTACTCTCTCAGTAGACTGGACTGCCAATGACAGGGAGATCGAGGTTTGAATCTCGGTCGGATGTATTGAGAGGGGTTTTCCATAAATATTTTTTCCACTCTACCTCCACGCAAATGAGGGTACACTTAATATAAATATAGCTTACCTAATCCCTAAGACCATTAGTGTAATTAGTGCACAAGCATATAATCCGAACGGGTAATAAGACGCACTGGTATAAAAAATTAAAAATTAAAATCAAATAAAAAACAATTTAGATTGAATTAATATCTTTATTTTAGTTTAAATCATTTGTGACAGCGGAAGTCCAAATCAAACCGGCCCCCCCGTGATATCTCCCGGCAGCCCAGTCCACCAATGACAAGGCTAGATGGGCCGGATATTTACCCACGTGTCCACCAACACGGGTTTGTAAGTCCCGCTCTTCCATTTTAAGATTTGGAGCATAAACTATTCCGCTATTCGTTTTGAGACCAAGCCGGCTCTTGGCAACATTGACATCGAGAAATGTAGCCTATATATGAGATCAGGTAGGTCCAACCTGCAGTCCAAGAGTTCATTCTGTGTGGTCCACCAAATCAAATTGACAAAAGTTAAATAGGAGTAAATCGGTAGCCTACATCTTTAAAATAAGTTTAAATTCATTGTATTGATGGACTAAATTGTTAAATGTACTCGACAAATGTATGACAATTACAAATTTAAAATGTGTTCTAATTAGAAGTAATAATAATCGAACCCACTTCAGTTTTCAAATGATCTCAGGGACCACTCTTCGCAAATTATTAAATTACCGATGGCGGGTGGATCGAGGTTTGATCCCGTTTGGGTGATCTGAGGATTTTTTTTTTATCCTCAATGGTTTTCAACTCTCCATTATTTAAGCAAACGCGGTTAGTCTTCCTCTAAATTCAATATTCCTTATCCCTTACACATTGAATCTTCGCTTCTCCTATCAAGTAAAAGAAGTGACGATTACAATTACAAACAAAGTTAAAAAAAAGGAAGTTTTGGGAAGGATGAGACATAAGAGAAATATATAATTTTAACAAATCAGTTTAATAAAATATAAACAAAAGAAATAGAATTACAAGCGTTTTAAATAGATTTTAATTCAAACAGTCCATAGTTATTTAATACAAGTGTATTCAGTTATCATAGACATATACTTATCGATAAGCAGGAATAGCAATACGCTCCTCGATTACTAGGAACTAACAGAAGTAAGCTTGAACATATGGTTTAGTTTACTAACTCTAAACATAAGGATCCACGCTCATTCTCCTACGAAGGAGCATTTGCCTCAATATGACAGCAGTAAAAAATAAACTAATAAAACAAATTTAAGGATAAGCCCCAATATATAAAGACAATCCAGCTAAACTAATCCTAGTCTTAATCCTGATAGGTCTATACATGAATAGTAAAGAAATTATTATTATTATTATTATTATCACCGCGTCTTACTACCCGTTCGGGCTATACGCACTTACGCTAATGTATAATGGTAGGGTGATTGTGAGATGAAATGAAGGACCTACAGTTTAACGTGGAATCCGAACCACGGTGGAGGCCTGGCATTCCCCACATTCACAAGATGTCTTGTCGGAGGTGAAGGAAGGGTTTGGTAATCAGAAAAACCTTTGCCGGGACCGAGGATTGAACCCCGCACCCCTAGTACAGAAGTCTGACACCTTACCCCTAGACCGCCAGGTCACCAGTAAAGAAATTAAAGTGAATAATAACAAGGGGTATTTAATCATAATTTTATAGAGTTACTATAAGGATAGTTACAAAAGCTAGCTAGATTTATATAACTCCACTGAGAGTTACATAAACCAAAGAACAATCTCCTTGAAGAGGAACCAGCACTTTACAAATAGTAGATGGCGAGCAATCAGGCATCTACAGGGTTAAAATACTATGGCCAGTCAATTACTAATAAGTACTACCTGTACATTCAATATTATATCTATATCCACCCATTACTAGGGTGCACAACAAATAGTACAAACAATATTAGTATAACTTGATACAAACGACGACTAAAGGGGCCGGAGACAAAACACTATCCCCGCGGGCCACTACTACAAACTAGTAGTGCTCCCACAGGTTGCGCATCGTAAATAGATACACTAAAAAGAGACAATAGGGACTGCTATCTGTCACTAACCTAACTAGGTCCTTAAAGAAAACGTTAGTTAACCTGATATTCGCCATAAAGAGATCCTAAACGTGGTCATACTATTTAGGGAGTCATTCTCATTTCCTAACACATATAACTATGTCTTAAGGACTTAGAAAAAGAAATCGAACACACTGACCCAGTGTGTAATGTCGTCTGGACCTAGTTAAAAAGAGCATTAAGCCCTCTAATCTAAACTACGCCATATGGGTATAGGAAAATAAAGCTAGACATTCTGACACACAAGCTATGTCAAATGCACATAGAAAATAAAGTCAGACATTCTGACTGAAAAACCATGTCTTATGGACATAGCAAAGAGGAAATTAGAATTTAATCCAGATTCTAAATTGTAGATACTTAAAATTTCAGAGGAGGCTTTCTCTGCGACGGGGAGGTGAGACCAACGCCTAATACATCGTAGTCACTAGTTGATTCTTCGTCAATGTATATTTATGTCCTAGTTCTTCCTCCGTCGAATTGTTACTTTAAATATATATTATGTGAAGCGAGCAATGATGCTTATATAGTAACGGAACTGACCTACTCGGGTAGGTTAGCACCAGGACATCTAGGGGGGCTAGAGGCTAAAGTTGCAATAATTGCACTGAATGACCGCTAGCGCTCTTTGATGATGTGGCGCCCAGAGAAAACTATCTGCCTTTTTCTTGGAAGAGTGGCTTGTTAGTAAGACGTCGAATTGCTGGTGGTGCCGGCATGGTCAGCTGGGGCAGCTTCCCTGGAGCTAGGGCGCTTCCAGGCAACATAAATCCTCGGTGAGTTAACACCTGCCACATATTATTTGAATATACGAGCACTTATAATCATTGTGCTAATAATGTCTATGGTATTTTTATTGTAGATGTTAAACAGCCGGTTTAACACAAACATTAGATAAATCATAACCCGAACGGTTAGTAAGATGTAATAATAATGATGATGATAATAATAATAATATAAAATTTTAAGTTGAAAATTTCTATGCAAAGTTTCTCAAGCAGTCAAAGGAAATATAATATTATGGAAAAAAATAGTTTTGAATGCTATTGTATGAATTTCCTTGCGACAGTGCAAAAACCATATCCAAATATGTAGACTAGAAATGAAACAAGGGCTTTCAAACCTAAGCCGTTAAGATAGTCCTCTCTTTCTTTTAATACGTTCAACACACCTGTCACTATATCATTCATTTAAATGTCAAGGATGAAGAAGGTTGGTATACAGAAAACGCTCTAGAATAAAGCGGGAAAAGGATGGGAAAACCATTGAGTGAATAACGTGTGGAATATCAACTTTAAAGCATTTGTCTAGTGTTATAACTACCAATTGTATTGCAAGAGTGATACCTTAAACCATTCGATTTCCGTTTCAAGAGATATTTACCTCTTCAACTATTTTTTTAATTAAGGCATATAAGGTGGGGATGTAGGGAAAAAGTGGTATGGGCCGTATTTTTTGTAGGTTTATATATTAAAAGATTTTTGATCAAAATAAATCAAATAATTTTCTAGTAAAAACAAAAGAGTTCAATTTTATTCACATGTTAGCCTCAACATTTCTTAAATATCTGTCAAAAGTGTCATTGAATTTAATGACTACTTTTTCTCTTCATTTAAAATTGTATCATCAAATGCATATGACAGACCTTAATTTTTTTATCTTGAAGAGTAAAACGAGAAAAAAACTAATCAATGTGACGTTGATCATTCCTCAAGAATCTGAACCTATTAGGCTTGCCGTTGAGTCCTAATTGACACTTTTCAAATTCTCTTGGAAACCAAATATTTCTTAGACATATACAAATGAGTGAGAAAAGGGAAAATACATTTCAAAATAAAATAAAACCAGGGCATAAAATGCTGTTATAGAAATTTTAAACATATAAGAACCTTTATGAACCGAAACATATGTATCAATTCTAATTCTGGTTCTTAAGCAGCTTATTATTAGGATTCCTCTTCTGGTTATTCCTTAAAAATAACTGTTTAGTTCTTGTTCTGGTTTAACTATCCAATTTAAATTTAAAGAATAGTAAAGCTCCTAAATATACCTTAAGATTCTATTAACGGCTTTTTATAAAAAAAATGGGTTCATATTATCAAAACTATATATTCTTAAATGTTGTATTGGTTCTGGTTCAGGTTCAACTCTCTTCAAAACACTCAGCCTTTGGGAGTCAATTTATCGCTTTTGAAGGGCTAGTCTTAATTTTATAATTATAATTTTCTAGGCCATGCCTGGATTATAGCCCGGGGTCCTTAGCTTGTTTTTCAGAACAGCTAGCTACTAAACCCAATTGAGGATTTCTACAGGTCCTATGAGAGGGCTGTGCAGGGGTCTAAAGGGGCCTGGGAATCTCCTGGGGTCTCAGAAAATATTTGTATGCTTATATTGAATGCTAGCATTCACATTTCCACTATTAAATCATTAGTATAGGTATAATATTTTTTGTCCTATTGTTTTTCGCCTTTTTTTATATAAAAATATAAATTATAAAGATATATATATATATATATTTATATAGGATGAATCAATTTTTTGGACAGGATTAATGGAAAATGAAAGGGGTTCTCCCGATAATATTCCTCTCAGAGCGAGAGCGTCAAGAGATGCAACTGGTTGTGTTTTACCAGAGTAGCCCACGTCTCAGACTAGTTCGCTCATCTTGTTTCAGAGTGTATAGCACGTAGACCCCCCCCCCCATCTTCCTCAACCCCCTGACAATGGAAGAGCCAAGTTGAAGAGGCGGCTGCTACTTAGTGTTTCTGATTCGTGCCTCCTAGATTACCCCATATTAACTGCGATATTTCCCAGTAAATGGGTAAGAAGTGAACAACTCACACCTGAACAGCACGGCCTTCTAAAAATAGCAACTTTTACTAACACTAAGGGCTCCTCCAGATAATTACATCCTCGATAAAAGGACCATTCCTAAAAGATGTCGTGATTTGTTTAAGGTGGGAGTGTAGATAACGTGAGAGAAGGTAAGTGCTGTTTCATATTTTATAGAAAAAACCCTTTTTGTTTGGCCTAAACAAATAAAGTACTGCTTAAGTACAGACATAAACAGCTTGAATATCTTTCCAGAGTATCCTGAAAATTAATGGCGACTTTTTCTCTTCATTTAAAAATTTTCTCATCTAATTCCGCTAAGCTCATTAAAGATATTCAACTGTTAATATCACAATTTGAAGAAAGTTAAACTCTATGTTTGTAATGGAGCAATATTTGATTTATTTTGGCAAAAAAAAGTTTGTAACAAAAATTTCAAAAACAATCAACTTTTTCCTCAGGTTCCTTACACCTCCTCCTTAAAGGCCTTTTATAGTAAAAACTGCAAACACACATACCTTAACTCAGTTTTCCTTCCATACCACCTTAAAGTGTTTAAACGACAATTAATATATTGTTGAATATCATGGAATGTTGATTTTTAGAAAACCGTTTTTCTCCAACAAAACAAAATAAACTGTTAAAATAGTTTATAATTTCATGGCATTAATATAAATTAACGTTAAGATGAGTAGTGAAATTAATATCATTATTTTCCGAGAATTTTTGATAGATTCCCCTAGAATGACATTCAAATTTCTCGCGCTAAGTCGACGGTTAAAAATCCTAAGGCAGTGGGGGGGGAAAAAAGTAATCTTTTCCTTCTCTTTAATCGAGAGAACGTAGAGTTTCTTGTCAAATTATTCCTACTTATTCACGTTATTCTTTTCTTTTATTCAGTGAACTGCATTCCACTTCCCTTAATTTCGACCAGAACAAAAATAAAAACAAATAGGAGGAGGGGGGAGGTGACCTTTGACCTTTCCCATTGCATCAGCTATTGAAATTGATAGTTGTCGATATTGGAACATATTTTTTTTAAAGACAGCGTAGCAGTCTATTATTTCAAAAATAAAGAAAAAAGAAAATAAAGAGAGAAGTAAAGAAGAAAACGTTCGTCTGGTATGAACAATGAGAGTTTAATTGAAGACAGACTCAAGTGAAAGTCTGTGAAAGCAAATCTAAAATATAGAAAACAAAACTACCATAGTAACAACACACCACAATAAATGGAGCAAGGGCGAGTTGTTTTAATCAAATGATGTGTTTTAAAAATAAGTAATCTATTATGAAATATTTGAAATAACTGAAAAGATTTTAAACATTTAAATTACCGTGTCGATTTAGATTTTAATTCTTTGGGTGCCTATATATTCTCTACCTTCAGTTTTCAACAATAATATTTTGAGTTATCAACCCTAAAAAAACAACTAAATGAGCTCGATAACATATTTTGTCGGCGACTCTCTTTTTTAAGTGTCTAAGTTGCTAAATCCACATGTCTTGGTTTGATATCGGATGACGCTTTTTACACCACGTGCTCAATGTCTTACTACCCGTCCGGACTGTTCGCATATTTACACTCATTGGAGTATGGATGAGGAAGATAGAATTTAGTGAAATAGTACCAGCATTAGTGGGGATGGGAAAAAACACTTTGGAAAAACAATCGCTAGCATCATTGCAATATACCGTATTGTCAATGATGGGGAGATTGGTGTTTGAATCCCGGTTGGGTGTACTGAGGGTGTATTTTCCCAAAATAATTAACCATTCTCCCACCCTTAAAATGCGGGTGTACTTTAACCTTCCTCATCTAGCGTCCTTAGAACATATGCGTACAGCCTAAACGGGTGACTACGAATAGTTGTAAGCTATATGGCCCGAGAGCTAGGTGAGTAAAATCAGGCGTACTGTCCCAGGCTAAGATAGTTTGTAAGTCGTGTGCTGGTAAGGTCAGCTGGTTTTGAATATTCACTCTAAATACTCCTAATATGAGAAAAGAGTATTACACTAATCTTTTAAACTGTACAGTAAAATAAAGATTACATACACACAAAAAACTTCTTCTCACGAAAAATAATCAAGTCAAGATAAGGTATGCACAAAGACAATCATTAGGGTGAGAGTTTAAGAAAACATGAGTTAAGGGCAGTATTTTCGCAATTTGTATGTCAAAATAGATCAAATATTTTTCCAGAAACATTGAGCTTAATTTTCTTCGCGTTATTTCCTCAACAGTTCTTGAATATCTGTCAAGGGTGTTCTGTAATTAAATGACAACGTTTTATCTTTAAAAAGTTTATCGTCTAAGGCTGCTATGCTCATAGCAGATATTCAACATCTGTCGATATCACCATGTGAAGAAAATTAAACTTAGCCTTTCTACTGGAGTGATATTTGGTTTATTTTGACAAAAATAATGTTTTGCTATTTAAAAAAAACTCCAAAAACTATGCCATTGACTTTGGTTCCCTAGACTTCCACCTTAACCTAGCTGGAAATACGGCTCTTTGGTTGGATTTTATGTGTCCTGAAAATAATAAAACTAACTACACATCCCTTATTAGCATCTATATAAGTACACATTTTTAATAAGATCAGTTTAAAACCAGTGGCGACTCGTGTATGGGCACTGTGAAACTGCAGCCCCCCCTATTTCCACTTGATATTATCGATAACATTTAATATAATAAGTCATTTTTTCTTTAATTCTTTCTTTATTTTTGTAGTACAATATATATTCCTTAAGCTTAATGTCAGTACTTGAGTAGCCATCCCCCAGTTTATGAAAAAGATACAAAAATCTTTGTATGGAACTGTGTGATTCACAGTGCCAGTGACGTGGTGTTTGATTGTTGTGCGCATGCACACATAGTAGGGGGTGGGGAGGAAGGTGGGACTGCCAGGTAGGAAGAGCACTGTTGCTCTCGCAGTGCCAGCTCTGGTGTGATGGTGGAAGGAAAATTTTTTTTACTCACCGTGTGTTGTGCTTAAAAACCGTGTACCAAATTCTTGAATGTAATAAAGTGTAGAAGAGTGTAGCATTAGATTATTATTCTGCTTCCAGCTATTATATTTGATTCATTTTTTTCTGTTATTTTATTTAACAGAAAGATTAAATGCGCTTGCAGTACTTTCAATGGAGAAATATTTCCTCAACTGTCATTCAGAGATCAAAAAGAAAATTATTGAACTTTTTGCGCAATTTAAAACAAGAAGAATGAATTTCATTTTTAAATTAATAGATCAAGCTTGAACTGTAACCATTTAAGTTAAAGTAAGTAAAAAAGTTGTTGTTTTTTTTGTTAAGATTTTATCAAGTTCCTGAATAAATTTTCTTTTTATACATGTTATTTTCCTTTTACACAATTTTAAAACAAAGGCTAAAAATTTATGGAGCAGCTCCCCCAATAATTTTAGCTACTAGCTGCCACTGTTTAAAACTACACACTTTTGTGTATGAACTTATCATTTAAAGAGTGTAATATATTAATGTTGGTAATGCAAAGTGCTTAAGAGCGTGTCACTCTTGGTTGCCCGATTATTTAAAAACACGATTAAGTTCTGATCAGATATCACATTTTAATTATCTGCTTGGTAAAAGAGGAATTGGTTTGATAACTTTCTTTTAGTATAGTTCTAGATAAAATTTTAAAAGTGTTTGCATAATTTTATATTGTGAAATAATTCCAGAAACAGTGATGGTTTCTAATAAATACTTGGAGAAATCTCGCTAGTATAATTCTCCTGTTGGTTTCAGCTGAATTATCCATGACGAGTTATTTGTGAGGTGGATCATTCTTAAGTTTAATGGTTATCTAACATATTTACATTATTACTTTTTAAGAACAAATTATTAAGGGACTAATCTAGTAGGTGCTTGAGGAGTAGGGTGCTTTAAAAGGAAGGTTCACAAATAAGAGGGCGCTTGGAGAGGAGGGTGCTTTAAGAAGGGTGTGCTTGAAGAAGAAGCTGCTTAAATAGAAGGGTGCTTAAAGAGAAGGGTGCTTGAGAAGGAGGAAGGAAGAGGAAGTGCACTCATATGAGCAAAAATAAGGTATGAGGAAAATCTATTTATAAATCACATGTAAATAAAGCCATGGGGTGAGATTTGAACATCAAACAGCCTTTCCGTAATCGAAGTCCAGTTCGTTTCTAGATTTAATCATTATTATTATTATTATTATTATTATTAGCACCGCGTCTTACTACCCGTTCGGGTTATACGCACTTACGCTCATGTGATAATGGAATGGTGATTGTGAGATGAAATGAAGGACTTACAGTTTAACGTGGAATCTGAACCACGGTGGAGGCCTGGCATTCCCCACATTAGACTTAATCCTCAGACCCGTATTACCATCAGTGCATATTTTATAAAAATCAAGCTTTTTATTTTGGTAAGTTAGCGATGTTTAACTTAAACTCAGTAATTTTTGTAATACTATTGAAATACATTATCATTAGTGTTATTTTAAATAATTTAATAAAAAAATAATTTTTATAAACACGTAATAGCATGGTTGTATTACACCGCCTTAGTATCAATGTGCTAATTTTTAGCGACTTAAGCTTTATACTCTAAGTTGTGAACATGTTTATGAAATGAATTAGTATTCGCCTGGAAAGATATTGGGAAACCTTTTGTGCCTGCGGTTGATGATCATCGAGCTAAGTACTCTAGCTCAAACCAAACTCCAAGGGCGTAACCAGAATGTTATTTCCGAGTGAGTTGGGGTTGGGGAGTCGGGGGTGGAATAATTATGAATATAGAATAGTTCTAGAAGTTGTTGGGAATTATCTTTATGTTAACTAAAGGATGTTTTTTTAATGTGTGCAGTGGATAGTTAAAATTTAAAAAATACTCAATTTGCTAAACGTATGCACATATTTGTTTCGTGAATAAAAGTTTAGGAAAATGTATTAGTGTATAATTGTATTTATAAATCTGGCTAGATCTGCCACAAACATAGTATTAGAAAGTCGCGATTTTGTGTTCATCTTGATTTCGCTAAATGCTTACTGTACTTGTAATAGTTCTAACGAGCATTTTACATATGATGGTAATGAAAGAAAAATATAACACATTATAAAGAAATGAAAAAAACACCAAGTATACTATAGAGCATTCATGTATGCCAAGGTCGTTGTAATTATGTGTCATAGTTCACACAAGGCCATTTTTGCAAATTTCCTTTCTTTATTTAGACTGCTGAGGACAGGGAGATCGAGCTTCGAATCTCGGTCAGGTAAACTAAGGGTGGCTTTTTCTAGATGGTTTTCCACTCTCCCTCCACGCAAATGCGGGTTCACTTCCTCTAATTCAACCTCCCCAATTCCTAATCCATAAGCGTAGTTAGTACTTAAAGCGTATAACTCGAACTGGTATTAAGACGCGGTGCTAAATAATAATAAATAACTAATTTTTATGTCACACCATTTATAGATTTTCAACCAACAATTTTAATTTTAAAAAGTATTTATTTAGCATCATGCCCTGCTAAACGTTCGGTGTATACTCTTAAGTACTAATTACGTTAATGGGTTAGGAATCGGGTAGATTGAATTGAGAGGAAGTGAACTCACATTTGTATGGAGGGAGAGTGGTAAACCATTAAGGAACCCCAGTTCACCCGACCGAGATTCTAACCTTGATCTCCTCGTCCTCGGTAGTTTAGCTCAACACGAAACTAGTGCATTAGTTAGTTATGCCACCGAGGCGGGTTTAATTTTAACTAATCAATACCATCTTTTAAACATATTTCAATTACTAAAGACTATATAAAAATATAGAAAACCAAATAGTGTGTATATGTTTTAAACACTAATGTAGAGTTTTATAAAGCAGATGAAGGAAGACTAGCTCTTTAATTTAGATTATCTAGTCTATTAAGTTTTCACGATTATAGCCCCATTTCAAATGTATTAGAAACTGGTTTTTCATGTATTCATGCACTGTGTCTTTAATTACCTATCACGGCTATTCACATATTTATACTAATGAGGTAAGGACGAGTAAGGTAGAATACGGAGGAAAGGTTCCGTGGAGGGAGAGTGTAAAAAGATTGAGGATAAATAAGCCTCAGTACATGCGGCCAAGATTCAAACCCCAACGTTCTCCTCACAGTAAAAATAAGACCAGGTGGGATTGGCGCCTATGTCCACGTGTCCAACGGTGCAGGTTTGGCCTAAACTTGAAGAAGAATACACTGCTCAAAGAGACTGTATTGAATCCCGACCCATTAATGCAATATACATAATTCTACCAATAGCAAAGCGAAGTCACAAGGCTTTTAAGTAAAGTGTTAACTTGTTCAAGAAACCAGTTTCGAAACAAACAAAAAATGTTTAGTCTATCTTATTGACAAGTGTTCATTCTATATTAAAAGAATCAAACAAACTGGTTTAGTTGAAAACGAAATCGGTGTCTGTAAAATGTGGTAGCTTATTTCAGTCGAAAATTAGGCTACTGTAAAGGCGCAATAACAAAAATTATATATTTTTATTGATTTAATATAAATTACTTTATTTGATCATGTAAGATTAAGTCAATATAATATGTGCTGTATGTGTGTATTTAGATGATTTGAATTATTGTTAAGATAGTAAGAAACAATACTGATAATTAATTCTAAAATTTATAAAAGATCCATTGACCTTTTACCGTTAATTTTGATCCTCCCGGTATACATCTTTCTAATTATGAAATCCATTTTCGTTATTTTGTTTGATAGTTTGCCACATGTTGATAAATACTTATATGTTAATGAGGAATATTACCTTTACGGCTTTACTATCAAACTTGAGAACGTTACTAAGTTACCTACCTCTTGAAGAAGTCATAATGCTATTAGAGCTAGTTCCCTCTCACTCGAGGACGTCATTAGTTATTTTAACTTAGCTACCTGTCTGATGGATAATTAATTCAAATTACAAATATTGTCTTTAAGTGAGAGATAATTAACTCAAATAACAAATATCTTCTTTAAGTGAGAGGTTACTAACTCAAATATCAAATGACGTCCTCAGATGATAGGTAGCTAACTCAAATAACAAATGACGTCCTCAGATGATAGGTAGCTA
>CABFOV010000218.1:71627-101245 GCA_902141375.1 Timema poppense
TATATATATATCCCTTACCGATGAGGCCCCCTTAACTCAGTTTGTTAGCAAGAAACGGAGCCATTTAATTGAAAGAACCTATATAATGGCTGAGTATAACCTGGAAATTAGATATAATATTACGCTCTAGCCATAACACTTATCGAAGTGTGGTATTTTGTATTCATCTTCTGACGAAAGTGAAAGTGAAATCAATTTAGTAACTTTTTTTATAAGTTTAAATTATTTTATTTCTAGTTTGTTTTTAAAAATATGGTAAATATGTTTCACTTATCTAAATTCATCTTTTTATCAAAATCCTCATCAGGATGCGATGCCTGGTCCGCTCTGTATTGGCTACCTAAGCTAGGTACTATCAGTGGGATGAGACGTGCTCTTAAACGCCGTTCTTGCTCTGACCTAGACCCTTATTACGCAACACCAAACGTACGGAGGATGGTCGCACATAGACCGGCTAACACACCAAAGGCATCGACGAAATTCCAATCGTACAGGTTGTTGAGGTGTAATTTGCATGTGTGGAATGGGGAAAGGGGCTATTTCGCCCTCCCCTTCCCACCATTTCCCTTCTGATCAACACAGGGAGCCGGTGTCCCCTGGGAAACACGCGATCAAGGGTGGGCCCCTCTAGGGCAAACCTCCATCGTGGGAACGTGCATGATATTCTTGACAAGTTGATCAGGTAAGGGGGGAGGGGGTGGTTAGATTGGGTGGTCCCCGGGGCGAGGTGAGGGTGTTCTAGCTCGTGCTGGATCCCAGAGGGGCAACTTGTCACTCTCGCCGATTCTCACGAAGCACGCTCACTTCACTTACACAAAACAAAGAATGCGTTCCTCAAACTATCGATAAACTATGTGTTAGTTCTTCAGCCGGTAGGCTAGTGGCCTTGAAAGAGCGCCAAAGATTTAAGTTTCAAGCACTCACCAAGCACCTTTAACCCTTTCCCGAGCCTATTATAATAGTCCAATTCCCCACCACTTTCCCCTTTATTTTTATATAACATGATAATATTAAGCGCCTAAACAATCATATCATATTGTAAGGAGGCCATTTTAAAGCCAAACTAACAGTTAAGAGTTAAACCAACAATGCTACTTTAGTACCAGCTAATATTTCCGAAAACTGGGCTATACATTGTTGTAGCCTAGATACGCCATTAATATTAGTATTATTATTTCATAAATATCGATATTATCTAATAAAAAATGACAGATTCAAACCACATGATTCAACTTTTAAAATGTTTGAAAATGGTTTTAGTGATATCAGAAAAAGTTTCCCTTCCATCTTAATGGACTGTTATAGTAGAAACGCTAATAGAGGTATTTCATTGCAATTTTCGAGAAACTACTAATAAAGAGCGTCTGCCTGCTCATTTGGGTTGCGGTGATGACCACGGCAAAGTCCGAACCAAATACCAACTTGATTTTTTGAGGGATTATTTATTTGGTGACGAAAGCCTGAATGCTCGATCATGCTGTCCACATCGTAAAACAAATAAATACAAGAATACAAGATAATAAGAGTAAATATTATTATTAAATGTATTAGCATTCGTAAAGAGTCTGGTTGGAGTCTAGGTAGGCTCTCATAATTTGCCCTAGAGTTAAACGCGTCTGTGAAAATAATAAAATAAGTTAATTGATGTTATCTTTGTGAACGACCGTCTTCAAAACGATACAAAATAGCTCGGTGCCAGCGTGTTCAACTGGCTTGATTACTTTGAGCTGGGAGGACGAGATTAAACTAATCTCGACCCTGTGAGATTGGTCACCCCCCACCCCCACCCCCCGTTTCAAACTTTTCCATAGTCCCTACGCAAATTACAATGAAAAAATAAATATAATCACCTCGTCTTATTACCTGTTCAGGCTATACGCTTGTGTGATAATTACGCTAATAGGATATTAATAAGGAAGGAAACATCTTTTATTTGCGTGGAAGGAGGGTGGGAAGCCATTTAGGAATAACTATTCCTGAATAGACCCAAATCTCTCCATCATCATTAGGCCAGTCTAACACAAGAGTGACGCCTTAGGCCATTCGGCCACTGAAGTGGGTAAAACCTTTTTTAATGAAGGGAAAAAAGTCTTGTTCAAATGCAACGATGCTCATGACAAAATAATATTCGTGATATTAAAACAGGTAGAAAATTAAATTAATCGTATCTACCAAAGAAATGTTTTATTTATTTTGGCCAAGCGGTTTTTTTTGTTATAAAAACTGTAAAACTAAGGACCTTAACTTGCGATTCCTTACATGTATTTATGGTCTATGACGTTTTCTGGAATTATTTTTTTTTTCTGTCCAAACATAAACTCTCCTTCGCCCTCAACCCATTGCCATGTCAATGAGAAAAAAGAGGAAAAAGAAAGCCACAAAGCTTATCTCGAATTAAAGGAGAAATTTCGCTGCTAGTTCTCACATAACTTAAATTGTACGTTTGTAGTCTATACAAAAATTATTCTTTTTTTTTAAAGAAGCCTTATCCAGAGCTCTTTTTCACTAAGTCTATTCATATAGCTCCACAAATATGTTTAAAACATATTTTAAAATGAGTTAATGAAACATTTTCACCATTTTTACTGATAAAACTCAAACTATATGGTTGTAAAGGAAAAAGAGCCTGGTTGGAATATTTTGACTTTATTTTGGCGGGAACCATATATTTAAATAACGCGTCGTAGAATTAATTATTGAGTTAGAGCTGAATTCTGCGCGGCAGTTTCTCGCCTACCGAGGCGGCCCCCTGATTAGCTTCCGGCTCGCATTTACGTGTGAGTGTGTGTGCGTGCACGCGCGAAGTAAAGGAGTAAAAGGGAAAATAAAATTATCTTCGATACGCCAGAGAGGTGTGCAGTGCATTCATATTTGAATGATTACTTAAAATTTTACGCGGTGACGATGGGTGACAAACCTACACAATTTCTTGTTAATAATCAGAGTATGTCCCTATTAAGACAGAATAAAGATTGTGCACAACGTTTATTTATGAAGCCATTCTAACATTGTCAAAAACTGCCTTTTAAATTACATTTTTATTCGAATATAATTTAATATTTCAACAGTGTTCTGTATTAGAAACTTATATTAACTCTTAATCTCCATCAATGTTTAATCAGAAATGATCCACTTGCAATAGTGTTCATGTAAATCTATGATTTCAAGCCGACTGTACCACAAAGCTGATTGGTATGTGATGCGCGCTCTTAAATTGCGTCCCCTTCCATCACATCTTAATGGCCACAGCCTTGGCGTCGAACACAACAGTTATTAGAAATGCCCTGATGAGGAAGGCTGTGCGCTGCACTTCATCCATTCCTCCTCCAAACAGGAGAGTGGTCGACAGACACCGTCTTACCGATGAAGTGTCGAGACTCTTCACGTAACGATCATCAGATAGCGCGCGAGAGAGAAAGAGGGAGATATACCACTCCGGTAGTCGCGACACGTGTTCTCCAGTCGTCGGTACATCTGACTGCTCTGTTAAGACAGGACGCGGCGGACTTGCGGGTTGTAAAATAAAACACAAGGGCACAGCCGACATCTTTCAATCTTGGAGACTCGTTATCGGACCATCCGTAAAGATTATAGATACAGTCCCATTTTCAAAGGAAAAACTTTATCCGACAACTAGCAAAGATACTAAGTCTACTTTCACGTGTCCATACGTCAAGTCATGTGATTTGAAGTGGTCACTATTTTTCTAGCACCTCGTCTCATCACCTGTTAAATATATAAGCATATGTACTAATTACGCTATTAAGCTAGGGATGAGGAAGGTGAAACTTAGAAGTGTACCCACATTTGCGTGGAGGGAAAGTCAAAAACCATTAAGGAAAAACCAACCTCAGTACACCCAACTGGGACTTGTGAGTGATACCTTGGACCATGCGTCCACTGAAGCAGGTAGAGGTAACTATGGTTAGATGAAATCAACATGTAAAAACACCAATTAAATAGTAAAATTTTATAAGTGCTGGCCAAAAAATTTTTTTTTTTGTATTTGATTAAAATGTCTTCTTATGAAAATAGGACTGTATATAAATCTGACCTGCTTCACGGAGTTGCATACCTGTCCCGGAGTGGCAAGACACGATATAATCTATGCTAATAAACTTTCATTGGCAACGGTGGGTGCGTGGACTAGGGCATCAGTCTCGTCTAGTTTGCCAGAGATGTGGAGATTGAGGCTTGAATCCTGATTGGGTGTAAGGAGGTGTATTTTTTTTCAAATAAATGGGTTCTCATTGTCTCTTAAAGCAAATTTGGGTAAATGTCCATCTAGTTATCCCTGATTTATCCCTATCACATCAGTGTAAATATTAGGACATCCCTGATTGTTGGTTGGTAAGACGTGGAACACACACACACACACAAAGAGTGTTCTACAGTTTCCTTTAATCTGCGAGTGTTTCAGTTATACCAATGAAACATAAAATAATACATTCTAAACTACCCCGGACGACCTCTTGGTCGAGTGGTCAGCCTTTCTGGCTACTTATCTTGAGGTCCCAGGCTCGAATACCGGCGTTACCAAAGGTGTTTAACCAAGGGGAGATTGTACCTATGGTTGCCGTGGCCTGGTTAATTAGGCTAAAGTCAGGTTCAAGACTTATGGCATCACGTAGTTCTCATAATAATCATCTCATGAGGCTGAAGTAGCCTCACCTACATGGTGCCCCAACAACCTCAGAAGACTGTTACATATCCACCATCATCAGTAGAAGACCATCAATGTCTAGCTGACAAACCTTGATGACATACACTAAATAAAAGCCTCTCTTTCACCCTCCAAGCCTTCATCCCTATGCAGTTAATTGGAGGATCGCGCATATTTTACAAATACTAGGACCTGCTTTACTGCCAAATTACGCAAGAGTTTACATGTTAGCTAGTCAATAGTCACCGTGATGGATGTTAGTTCATACGGTTGAATTCAGTACCGAGATATGTACAGAAACTATTACCGTGTGAACGGTTCATTAGTTTAAGGAGCTCAATCTTTTTTTTTTAGCACCACGTCTTATTAACCGTTCATGTGACACGCATATAAACTAGTTGACGTGTTAAGAATGATGAAGGCTGAATCTAGAGGGAATGTACCATAATATGCGTGGAGGGAGAGTGGAAAAACAAATAGGAAACATCACCCTCAGTACACCCAACGAGATTAAATCTCGATCTCCTCGTCAACGGCAGTACAGTCTATTATGAGAGCGACACCTTTAGTGTTTAAAAAAATATTTGAGGTATTTAACGTGCACTTTCTAAACCTACTGATTATATATATATATATCAGTACACGAGCTATAAATTAAATTAAATCTAGAACAGACACAAAGCCCAGCCCCCGGCCTTTAATTCATCACTGTGGTAGCGGAAACCCACATTTCACCGATGATACATTTTTTCGGAAGTGCTGGGAATCGAACCCGGTCCCTCAAGCTCCTTGGACAGACTTGCTTACCGACTGAGCCAAGCTGTCAGATGCCACCTTTTAAATCAGACCATTTGACCAGCAGGCATGATAGCTATCGTTCCCGTCAAACTATTCTGGTCCAGTCCTGTAGCAGCTGACCCACACTCAATGAAGCTTCCATAAGTGCCGGGACAGTTCTTGCATCTTGCTTTGGGTTGCTATTTGGAGGAGGAGATTTGCATCACGTCCGGGTACATGGAACCGGTTTTAGTTAATCACTATGATTCTCTGCCTTTCGGGAAACACACAGCGTCTCTAGATAAATAACTGTTATAAATCCTAGTTATTTTCCCTTATTCTAAATGTGGGTATTTAATGTGTACTCTATGGACACAAACACTTAAAGTGGGGTGCAAGGTAGGGCGAGGTAAGGATAGTGTTTTTGAAGTTTTTATATCAACACTTTTTTTTTTCCTAAATGAATCCAATAATTCTTCAGTAGAAACACAGAGTTTAATTTTCTTTACATGATGACCTCAACAGTTTTTGAATACGTGTCAAGGGTGACCTGGAATTTAATGACAACTTTTGCTCTTCATTTAACAAGTTTGTCATCTAATACCGCTGTGCTCATGACAGATATTCAACAACTGTTGATATAACCATGTGAAGAAAACTAAACTTTATATTTCTATTGGCATAATATTATATTTATTCTTACCAAAAAAAGTTTTGCTATAAAACCTGAATAAGCAACTCGATGTCCCTTCCAGCCCCCCCCCCCTCCCCCCTTTTAAGAATACGCCGTACAAACCATCTTTATCCCAGAAAAGGACTCTTTATCAGCAGACACTCAACCTTGGCACCGTGAATTTTAGTGTAGGCTTATATCTTAAGATGACAATTAAAACTTATTTAATTGGTACCTAACAAGAAATATTAGAGAAAAATAAAGGTTAAAAACAAGTGTCAATAAGTAACTAAACCACGCAAAACGATTGAAAGAAAAAGGATAATAAAAGAATCACAAAAATCAAACAAATTTGTTCTCTAATTTTTTTTAATAGTTTCATGAGTATATACTTGGTCTCTATTTAAATATGGAAATTGTTTGGATAAAATCGTATTTGTTTTGTTTTTCGCTATTTTACTTTTTGTATTGTCGTACACGTTTTAAGTTGATCTTAATTGCTGCTGCTTTTTTTTAAAATATTTTTTTATTCTCTCATTTGGAGAATTTTGTCTGTCTGTCCATTCTGAAAGGATTTGATTGATTTATTTAAAAATTGATATGTAGATTTTAAATGGCCATTGCTTGAGGAGTTTTTTTATTTTGATTTTAGTCCTCATAATATTCATTGTTTTTTGAAAATTTTAAATATTTCATGAATGAATGTGTAACTAGGAATAGTTTTACATAATATATAAGAATGTATTTTTATATTTACAAATATAAATAATTTGAGGAAAGCTTATTGCTGAATTATTTTTGAAAATTTGAATCTTTTTAAAAATGGCTTAAACAAAAATTATTAAAATCTGTATATGAAAATTGTGTGATTGTGTAGTAAAACAAACAAAACCATATGTTTGTTTTCCCGAGAAAAATCTTATTTTGTTTAAATCTTTAATAGACTGTATCAGAAAGTGTGAACGATTTGATCGTACCTTTTTTTTTGGTAATTATTTATTGTTATACTGGAAAACGTCTTAAAGCGTTGCTATAGATTTTCAAATTTGAACACAATTTTAGTGAGCAGATTATTCACTAATAATACATCATTATTCACTATTCTAGGTAGTTGAGTCTTGAAAACATTAACTTTATTTTTTAAATTACATTTTTCTTGCTTCCTCTTATAGATTGACATATAATTCCACGGATTTTTAAAATCTATATCCTGGCAGGAAGACTCCTTCAAGCCTTTTCCGTGATAGGCCAAATAGCCTAAGTTGTAGAGGATTTATAAAAAAAAAATTAGAAAAAAACCCTTCAAGATGGATATAATAGTAATTTTGTAACACTGTAGGACTATTTTTAGAATTATTTAAGAATCTATGGTTTTTGTTTAAACGTTATATCTTTAAAACTCGCCAAATATAAAGTAAATTCATTAACATGGGAAATACTATCTTGACCTAACATGACGTCACAGTTAGGTAACGTCCATAATAATATTAACAAAAAAAAATTATTCCAAGAGTGTTTTTTTAATTATCTATGTTCACCACGTTTTATCACCCATTTGGGCCATCCGCATAAACACTAATCGGATATGAAGGTTGAAGGTACAACTTAGAGCTAATGAAACCGCATTTGCGTTGAGGAAGAGTGAGAACCTAATTACTTACTTATTTTATGGCATTAGGAACTTGAAAGTTCTGTAACGCACTTACAAAAGTACGTCACCTATCCCTATCACACCCTATCTCTTTCAAGCCCATTCTAAAGTTTTCCTCCCATCTGCGTCTAGATCTTCCCAATTGTCTCTTCCCAGTCAATACCCTGAGCATAGTTCTAGATTCTACCATTCGCGCTACATGTCTTGCCCACCATAATGTACGAAACTAGATTATCCTAACAATTTCTTGTAATGATTACAGGGTGTGTAACTCCTCAGTATGTAGCCTCCTCCATTCTCCAGCAGCTTCATCCCTTTTTTAGATCAAACATCTTCCTAATCACCTTGTTTTCGAACACCCTTGTTTTCGTCATGTAAGTGAATATACCACATTTCACACCCATAGAGAACAACCAGTAAAGTTATTGTTCTGTATATTCTGATTTCTACATTCCTTGAAATCAGGCGAGTTGTCAACAATTTACTAATCGAGTAGTAACATGAATTTCCCGACTGTATTCTTTTCCTAATTTCCACCTTAACATAGTTATTGCTGGTTAAAATTGTTCCTTAATATTTCAAATTATATGTTGTTTGCAGTCATCTCTAAATTATTGACCCCAATCTGTGTTCGCTGTGTGATCATTAACTAACAAATTAAGTAATTATTAAAACAAATACCACTTTTGATAGATCCAGCTGGTATTCCAAACCCGACCCTCACTTTATCGGCAAATCAGCTCAAATGGGGTAAACCCTTCCTCCCACGTGCCCCCCGATGCAGTCTACAGTTATTGCAGGACAAAGTTATTACATGTCTGTGAAATGGTAACGCGACGTGGAAGCTGTAAACTTCTAAATACGCGCTCGTAGGCGAGTTGGAGCATGTTTGTGTAAATCTCGATTATTTACTTGAAGTATTTAAAAGGTTAGCGATGTAAGTGTGAGCTTACGACGAGTTTTTCTTTCTTTTTTTTCCGAGTAGTTTGACATGTTGAACGCGACGGTGTAAATTACTTCTTGACTTCTCCGTGGTTCATAAAATGTTCGCTAGCATGCGATTTTACTTGCTCGCGCACAAGTTTTAAAACTATTTTCTACAGTACCATTTCATAGGAAAGACCTTATTTGACATCTATAAAGGCTACTGGATTTACTTTTGCGTACTCATACGTTAATTAATGTGATCTACAGGTGTCAATTTTGATAGACATAGTAAATACTTATAAAATAACAGTAGTAAAATAATAAAGTGTTATCGATGTTTGCGGCAAACAAATGTATTTGTATTTTCCAAAAAGAACCTTTCTATGAAAATTTGCCTGTAGAGGTGTGTAATAAAGTAAATTATCTACGTTATGCATTTAAAACAAGTGTTTCAGGTTTATTATTTTATTATTTATCAAGTATTCTGTAGAGCTAACCTATTTTCTGTTAATTTAAGTGTTATTTAACAATTTTTAAAGTGGACAGCCTAAGTGTAAAGACAGTTTTTTTTAGCACTGCATCTTACTAACTTCAGATTATACGAATGTATAATAATTAATACACTAATCAGCTAGAAATAAGGAAGGTTGACTTTAGAAAAAGTGTGACCACATTTATATGGAGAAAGCGGGAAAAACTATTTAAGAATAAAAACCCCTAAGTATACCTGATTGAGACTAACCCTAATTTCTCTTTCAAAGACAGTATAGTCTATTGGGATATGGCGCCTTAGACCATGCGGCCACCGAAGCAGGTAATGACGTAGTTAAAATAGATGTGATAATAGAATATAATCAACACCTTACAGCCCGCATCAGTAGTACCACGATATAAATGGTCAGTCTCGAAATAGCTTGGATTGCCGGTGACGGTTAGTGTGAGGTTCGAATCTCAGCCGTGTGCATTGGAGGTTGTTTTCAATCTGAGACGTATCGCTATGGTATATGGGCAAATTTCCTAAACTTTATATCTTTTAATGAGTCTATAGTAAGCTTACCTGCTTGGTGTTGAATTGGACCAATAAAAAAATATTTACAAAGTACTAACTTTAAAACGTAAAATCTTACTTATTTAACCAAGAGTTTACTTTTTCTTTACCAAGAAAGTATTGTAATCGTTAAAAAATCCTCTTAGAGAATGTGATTAATCTTAACGTTTATGTGCCTGTGAAACCCAAAAAGTGGTCTTACAATGTTGTCTGTTTTAATGTTTTTACGTCTCTGTTTCTGGGGCGATAGCCGGAACAGCTTAATAGATGGGATTTAAATTGATATTTAGATGCTTTATAGTAAACCCGGGGATATTTAGTTTGGTTTAATCCTAGCACTCAAATTAAAAGTATTTACTAATAATTGATTTTTTGAAAACTTTAAGTTTTTCAAAAATGTTAAACGCTTTTGTTCAAAATAGGTATCTAAAGAATGTTTTATCTTAGTAATAAGAATGTATATTCGTTTTTATAAATAAAAACTATTCAAGGGAAGTTTAATGATCGATTATTTTTGAAAACGTCAAAAACAATAATACAAATATGCATACAAAAGGCGAAACCCACCTCACTTTTCACCGTATTTCACCAATCCCTGGGTCTGAAAACTTAAAATTTTGTTTGGAAGGAAGTTATCGGGTTATCCAATATGACAAGAATAATCTAAAATAGGGAAATTCCAAATTTACGCTCAGGGAAATGGAGGACCTACATTTAGAAAAAAGTTTTAGATGAGGAAGAAAATTAAAATTTGGCAAACAGAGAGAGATGACACCAGACAAGCAAACACATCCTTCAATTTGAAAATTTCTAAGAGTGAATTGGAAAAAAGAGGTTACGGTGTCTCAAAATTTCAAAAACTAATAGTAAGCAACTACTTCTCAGTGTGTTAGGAATGTGAAATTAGGCAGGCAGGTAAAAAGACCACTTCGAATAAATATTAAGGGCTGAAAATGTTAAAAATTTAGTTGGGACATTTGAAAATAGTTGGGGGGAGGCGGATAGACAGGAGAAAAAAATACTTCTAGGTGTTGTATAAAGCTTAAATTTGGCAGGCAGGTAGAAGGATAACTCCAGATAACCGTCTACATTTTAAAAAAACTAATAGAAACAAATACTTTTCTCTGTAGTAAAAAACTGAACTTTGGCAAGAAGGTATATAGAATATTCCAAATAACCTTAAGAGACTCAAGATATTAAATGGAAAAAAATATTTCAAGGAGGGAAGTTCAATTAAATGTATATGAGTAGTGAATCTTAGTAGATGAAAATGGTATTTTATTCAACATATTACATTCTATAACAATGTTCGTTTATCTTATTTTATGATCGTGCCATGCTTAGGTAAAAATTGCGTTGTTAATGCGTTGCACTTTTTGTGGATTCACTTGACGGATAAGGTAATATTTTGTCACAAGTAACAATGATTATTAGTTTGTTTAGTTGTTTAGATTATTTTATGGACTTGATTAGGTAAAGCTTAGGTTGTTAATGTATTGCAATGGTTTGTGCACTCAGATGGCGAACAAGGTAATATTTTGTCTTGGATAATATATAAGTTATTGTTTTAAGATAATTGGTTTGTGATCACCATTGTAAAGCATGTGCCTGTACAACTATGTCGAACCATTTATTTACCATCAAAGTTGGCCGTACGGATAAAGTGGAAAGCTTTTATAAAGGAGGTAGAAGTTCAATCCCAACTAGTAATATGGGGCTGGTTTTTCGACATTTTGGCGCTCCCTGGTTTCTCCGGATTAACTTCGATGTACAGTCAACTCTCGATTCTACGACCTTTCACGGTTCCCTGGAAAAGGGTCGTTATTTCGAAGGGGTCGTTATTGGAATTTTAACAGATTTTGTTCCACCCCTGACCTTCATACGAAAAAATTGCATTTTTTAGACAATACGTGAAAAAGTAAATAAAATAAAACCTACCTATTTCTTGAAGAAGGTACTCCTTTCACTCATTTCGTCAAAATTATAAGTTCGTATCAAATAAAAAAAAATAGCGTGGGTCATCAAAAATCGTTCACAAAATCCAACCAAAAACGTAACCAAATCAAAATAACAATGTTAAACAATAGCATGCGTCGTCAAAAATTGTTCACAAAATCAAACCAAAATAGTAACCAAATCGAGAATCTAAATAACAATGGCAAAAGCAAGCCTGGCGCGTGATGTAGCGGCAGTCGCGCGCGGGGAAACATTGTCTTGCTTGTTGGAGGGGGTGGACAGAGTCAAGTGATATTGGCTGGCATTGATGAGGTGGTGTCTTTTTTTTTATACCTGACCTACCCCAGTAACTAGTAATACAGTGGTCACAAAGATAATTGCAACGCAGTGACCTAAATAAATGCAACAAACACATTTTACAGCCGATTTCCTAAAACTTTTCGACCTTTTTTCCCACATTTGTCACGGTTCCCCAAAAAAGGGTCGTTACTTCGAGAGGGACGCTATTCCCGGGGTCGTAGAATCGAGAGTTGACTGTATTCCCTTTTTTCCCTTAGTATTGAGTCTCCACTGATACCGTTCTGAACCCAAAGCTGAGTCGGTAACGCGATTAGTGAGTTGAGATACTCAGTTTCTATTTTAGTCAAGGTTTAAAATCTAATCACTGGATAAATTCGAACTCGCTCTTTCCCGGTGTTGAACTAACGGCTGTTTTTTTTTATGTTCTACAAGAGCATGGAAAGCTAATTTTTATAAAGGCGTTTCACAAGAAAATTTTAATTAACCTTTTACCAATAAAAGTTTGTATACGTATTTATGGTCCCCTAGGGGGTGCAGGGAATCCAAGGAGGGGCATGGACCCCCCCTCCCGATTCCTACCTTTTCTACTCCCTTGGCTAAGCGTATTATTACCACTACTCCAGACTGTCCGTGTATTTAGACTAATGAAATAGGGAAGAAAAAGGTACCAGAAACTATTTGAAAATAAAGGGTAACACGATCTCAATATGTCTGGTCAAGGGTTGAGACCTGACCTTTCCGTCATCGGTAAACCTAGCTATATGAGACTAACGCCTTTGTCTGCGTGCCCCCTGGTTCAGATTACTGATTGTCGTTTAAGTTATAAAGTTTGTGTTAGTTTTTAAATTATGTGTTGATATAAACATTTGATTTAAAAGGTTTATGTTAAATATATCTAGTTAAAGAAACCTGTTGACACTTTGAGTTTATGACAAAAATATAATGTTCGTGTCTGCAGCAACAAATTATTTTGTAATGACTTAATTTATGTGCACTTTTGAAAACAAGCGTTATTAAATACACAATTTACTGCAAATATATGCACGTTCACGTTAGCACCTGGCACACATCAGTTATAAAAAGTATCGTAGGTATATATATTCAGGTAGTAAAAATCTTTTAGAAAATACAAACATAATTTTTATAGACAACATTGATTTCGTTTTACTATATTATTAGTGTTATTTTATAAGTATTGATAATATATAACAAAATTGAGAGCTGGATGTTTTATGACCTGTCATTTGAATATATTAAAAATTAGTTTTGATATATTTTATGACTGTAAAAAGTTTCACCCTATCTGAATCTGACCGTACAATTGTTTACAAAGGCGGGCTCAAACACACATATATAAATTCCACCGGAACTACCAATAATTTAATTATTTTCGGCGTATGACATTTGTCGGCAGATCCTTTATAAGAAAAAGGTCTCATAGATAGTGTAAAGTTGATTTTAGAAATGGTGACAAGGGAGGCCAAGAAAGAGATGGGAGGAGCAGATAACATGTGTACATGTAGTTCAAATCTCTGTGGGATCACAACTTTAGTCTTCGCGTTGAGCTAGAGAAGTTGGGGTATGAATGTTTCGCTAGCATACTATCAAAACAATAACAAACAAATAACTGAGTAACAGTTTGAATTACATCCTTGTACAACAGCGGAATGTCTTAGTGGGGAGAAGGGAGGGCGAAAGGCGAGTAAAGGGCGTTATTTTTATAGTTTTAATATGAACATTGTTTGATCAAAATAAATCAAATAATCCTCCAGTAGAAACAAAAAAGTTTAATTTTATACAAATAGTGATATCAACAGTTGTTGAATATATATCATGAACATAGCGGCATTGGATGACAAACATTTAAATTAAGTTAAAAAGTTGTCATTAAATTCCAGCACACCCTTGACATATATTCAAGAAATTTTGATACCACCATGTGAAGAAAATTAAATTCTATGTTTGTACTAGAGCAATATTTTATTCATTTAGTCTAAAATAATGCTTTGCCATAAAAACTGCAAAAACACCTAGTTTTTTCTTGCGTCATCTTCCATTCCACCTTATGGGGCCACTTTAACACATGTTGCCTGTTGCCGAAATGCCACGTTATTTATGAACTGTGGAAATGTCGTGGTTCTGAGATTAAAGTAAATCTTTAGAAACATAAATATAGCATACCTCAAATAAATGCATTAATATGGAGCAATAGACTTTTTAATATAATCTTGAGGATTGTTTGATTAATTTTGAAATTTATGAATTGCCATCTCCATGAGAAATACTGTCGTGTGAGGATATTTCCCGTCAATTATTTATTAATTTGAGTTATTTAATGAGCAATTTCTGAACCGATTGGTTCAATCAGTACACGATATATAATTTAATTTATTTATAAGCTAGACACATCACATAATACCCCCAAATAATTATTCATCATTGTGAAAAGGAAAGTCCAAATCCCGCCAATGGTGCATATTTCAGCCATACAAGTAATCGAATCCACGACCCATAGCTAAAGAGCCAGACGCACTACAAGCTGAACTAATGCATCTAACTCTAGTGTGTCTCAAAATTATCTGTTTTGACACTATTAATAAACTACTATTTGTTTAAGGAAGGCTATGTTTAGTGTTTTATATATGTTTAATAATCTACAGTACTTTGAACTAGGACATGTTGCGTCAAAGTCACTGAAACTGAGTTTATTTCAACTTTTCATGCATTTAAAAAATACGAATGATATAATTTGAGGGTTTTAATATTAAATGAACATGTTGATACCATTAACCTCAATTTTATCATGACCCATGTTTATAAATAACAAACCCCTTCTTAAATAAGGCGGGATTTCTACGATGCGTCTCACTACTCTTTTATGTGGCCTCCTTAAGATGCTATGGAAGTAAGTTCAATTTAAGATTAGTATTTTTACAGATTTTATGGCAAAAAATATACATGTTTTGTCCCAAATATATACAATTTTGTTTCAGTAGATTTTTTTAGTTAATTTTCTACACTTTCTCGACAGTTCTTGAATATTTGTTATGAGCCTCGAGGAATTTGAATACGAAATTTTATCCAAATTTAAAAATTTGATGATGCCAATGAACTGTTGATATTAATATAATTATGTAGAAAATTAAACCAAACGTATCTACTGAAACAAAATTGTATTTATTTTAGCCAAAGATATTTTTTGTGATAAAACTGGAAACACATTTACCTTAACTAGCGATCTCTTTCATTCCACCTTAAGGCGGCCGCACCAATCAGTGACAAAATATCAATCATTGTCAGGTCACATGGCTTAAAAAAAATACAATAATATGTGTCGTTTTCTGGAACTACGTCTCGAGTCTATACAAGCAAATACTCCCTTTAGCTCTACACCCAAAATCAGCCTTTATCATGCCAATAAAAAAAGAGGGAACAGAAAACTACGAAACTAGAAATTTGTTGAAAATGAGATATTGTTACATTTTCACTCAATTTATTTTATATTAATAAAATTAAAATCCCAGGGTTGTTAAAAAAAAGGGGGGGGGCTGTTGTAATCTTTCTACTTTACTTTGGCGTAGGTGACCTGGCGGTCTAGGGATAAGATGTCAGACTTCTATGCTGGCGGCCGGGGTTCAATCCTCGGTCCCGGCAAAGATGTATCTGATTACCAAACCCTTCGTTCACCTCTGACAATCTTGTGAATGTGAGGAATGCCAGGCCTCCACCGTGGTTCGGATTCCACGTTAAACTGTAGGTCCTCCATTTCATCTCACAATCACCCTACCATTACACATTAGCGTAAGTGCGTATAACCCGAACGGGTAGTAAGACGTGGTGCTAATAATAATAATACTTTGGCGTGAATCATATTTTTAAACAACGCGTCTTAGAATTAACTATTCCGTCACAACAGAACGTCGACACAGCAATTCCTCGCTTACCGAGGTTACACCGAATCCTTAACTCTCTAAAACGTGGCATGCGCCGTAAAACGTTCCATACTATTCCCTCGTTCTCGTGGGCGTCTTTTCAAAGTGAAATTTTCACACCAACAAACGACCGGGCAGAAAGAATTATGTAAATCACATTTTGTGATGGGGTAGAGAGAGACGAGGTGGGAGGGTGGGAGTGTTTCAACGCATTAGTACAAACACATCACCTTCCTTAAAAACTTTCATTCCTAATTACACTCGGCGCATCAACAGGGGTGCCATCAATCAAAATAAAACACACACACACTCACGTGAACTTACCCGGGCGGAGTTGGTGTTGTGACGTAACGAAGGTAAATAATAATTACACGCTTGACCATAGTGTTCCAACTATCGGAGGGAATATCCTGGTCTTTTACACACATCCATCATTTCCTTGTTATGTTGAGGGGGTTTTTAGGAGGAGTTAACACATTTCTTAAAGGTACACACAGCGTCGACGAGCTCAATCTTTCCTAACTTCCCCTTTTCTCTATAGATATAAAACCCCGTCTAGATACTCCGTATCCATAAGGTGCATAGCCCTTAAGAAAAGATCAACCCCACAGCAACAGACTGTTATGTCAATAAGGTTCATAGCAATTCATAGAGGTTGGATCAAATTTTACTCTCGTAAGGCGATTGGCCCTTTTCAATTGGCGTGGAAATGCAGAGCCATGGGAACTTACGGTTATCTTCAAGAATTTTGATTGTTTTGAAATTTCCTTTTCGGAATAGGTTTGTTCAAGAATAAAATAATGTTGATTAAGTTATACTTTTTATAACACACATTCTCTATTATTTAAACAGTGATCAAATATCGATAAAATTGACATTTTTCAATAAAAAAACTGTCAGCTTCACAACAAAAAATAATAAAATGTAACATTATTAATAAACATCGATACACTATCCTAGAAGGGGTGTTGAAAAAAAACATCACTCATTCTCGAGAAAACAGATATTTCCAAACGTAAGATTTGTTCGCAAGAACTGTCCGGTAGATAGCGCCATCTACAGTTTCCGTAATCCATCTGTTCTTGTTGGTGTGGAAGGATACTACGGTCGGTTGTGAGGCCACATCACGCCTTTCACCCTCCCGTCCACCATCCCAAAAAATAGGTTTTAGATTGCACTCGACAGGACCAAGGGCCGGTGGAATTACAGAGAACCCAAGAAAAGTCCAGTGCTCCAAAACTTTTTTTTTTTTGCCAAAATAAACCAAACATTGCTCCAGTACAAACATAGAGTATAATTTTCTTCACGTGTCGATATCAACAGTTGTTGAATATCCTTCATGAGCATAAATAGAGGCATTAGATGAAAAATGTATATCTCCAAATAATCGCCAAACCGGACTAAAAATGTTAGCTTTCAAAGTTGGAGTTGGTGAAATGGGGAGGGGAGGGGCTCAGAACTTCCAAAACTGGGAATACAACTAAATTTCTTTAAAATGTCGTATAAAACTTTAACTTGGCAGGAAGGTTAAGAGGATACCCCCAAAAAAGTGGGAATTTTCAAATTTTGTTTATATTTACCCTTTTTACCCTTTTTACGTTCTTAATCAATTTTACATTTTTTAACCTTTTTAGTTACCCTATTCCCCCTTTTTTTTAGTTTGGTTGATTTTATCATTTTTACTTTGTTTATCCTCTATGGCCTTTTTGCAATTTTTACACTTTTTAAAACTTTTTATCGTTTCTACCCCAAAATATTTCTCCGGAGCTTAGCCATGTAATTTACGTAAAAAGGTGTAGAAAGTGCAATAAAGGGTAAAGGAATATTAAAAAGGATGGAAAATAGATATAAACACAAAGGGCAATAAGACCCAAAAAGAAAAAATGTCCAAAAAGAGCCAAAATGTAAAAAAGAGCTAAAGTGGCACAAAATAAAAATGGTAAAAAGAGTGAATCTAATAAAATAAAAGGGTGACCTGGCGGTCTAGGGGTAAGGTGTCAGACTTCTATGCTGGCGGCCGGGGTTCAATCCTCGGTCCCGGCAAAGATTTATCTGATTACAAAACCCTTCCTTCATCTCTGACAAGACATCTTGTGAATGTGGGGAATGCCAGGCCTCCACCGTGGTTCGGATTCCACGTTAAACTGTAGGTCCTCCATTTCATCTCACAATCACCCTACCATTACACATTAGCGTAAGTGCGTATAACCCGAACGGGTAGTAAGACGCGGTGCTAATAATAATAATAAAATAAAAAGGGTATAAATGGTAAAACATGCTGTTTTATTCTTAAATCTCTAATGTTTCTCGTTTTCACACATTCGTATACTATATTTAGCCACGTGTTACATTGCTTACCCCCTTCCCTTTGATCCACACACTCTACCTTCATATATTTGCTTCGTCTGTCGAGCCACACATCCTCTGAACATGCGCAAACCAACGTTACACGCTTTTTAACATTGAACTATTGTATTCCGTTTCAAACTGCACTCCTTCAGCACCCACCCATTCATAAATGACTCCATAAGAGTTTTTCCACATACATTTCCTAGATATGTCATTTAACCGTATTCACCTTGCTCGTGTGTTTCTCCTGACAAACTCACGCTTCACAACCATATCACAATGTTGGCGTCAACACACGTTTATAAACTGCCATCATTGCCTCTAGCGATAGTACTTCATTCTTTGCAATAGTTTACATACATCCAACTACCCTCCGAGACGCATTCTCACGTTTGTTAGAAATAGGCTAGTTTTCGTGATCGACTTGGGTACGTCTTGACATCGAGTGTTTTCAATGAAGTGGTTCTGACCAAGTCAAAAAACGAAAACAATTTTGAAATGTTTTTCTTAAATAAAAACTGTGGTTTGGGTAAAATAGATCTAGCTGGTAGGCGAATATATGTAATCCTACTACATGTACTGAAAATCGATGAAAAATGAGCTATTTAATTCCATTATTAGTTATATTGGTGCTTATTTTGACTAGTCCTAATATTTGAATAACATATCAAGTTAATCATATCTTCCCAAAAATAACTTTAAGAAAACAGGAAGTACGTATGTAATATTAAATAGAGCTAGATCATATAGTATTCTTTTTTATCCATAGCTAAACGGTTTTTAAGTTTCTTCTTACTGTCATGCATTTCTAGTTAATAATGGCAGTCCATTTTAATTTACAGAAACTTAAAATCCATTAACTATGAAGTTATACTCATATATATATATATATATATAATAATTAGCTTAGCTGTTTTGTAATTGGCGCAAACATTTTCGGCTGACTGTTCGTGACCATGCTCTTTAGTCTGGTCAAGGAAAGCGTTACCAAACCAAACTTTGGTATCGTCTTGGTCAAACATTTCGTTAACAGCGATACCAGGTCAACCGCGAAAACACGCCTAATGTTTATTATTATTATTATTAGCACCGCGTCTTACTACCCGTTCGGGTTATACGCACTTACGCTATTGTGTAATGGTAGTGTTATTGTGAGATTAAATGGAGGACCTACAGTTTAACGTAGAATCCGAACCACAGTGGAGGCCTGGCATTCCCCACATTCACAAGATGTCTTGTAAGAGGTGAAGGAAGGGTTTGGTAATCAGATAAATCTGTACCGGGACCGAGGATTGAATCCCGGCCGCCAGCATAGAAGTCTGACACCTTACCCCTAGACCACCAGGTCACCGTCGCCTAATGTTGACAGGAAAAATATATATTTTCTAAAAGTTCCTTTCTATCATTAAATCCTACTATATATTTTTTTTAGCAACCCTTCCTACTATCCATTAGGTTTATACGCTCATATATTAATTACGTTAGTAATTTTATGGATTATGAAGGTTATATTTAAAAGAAGTATACACGCATTCACGTAGAGTGAAATAACTTCATCGGCAGTTTAGTCTACTTCAAGAGAAGCGCCTTAAACCATGCGGCCACAGAAACGGGTTGGATCCTACTTTATTATTATTATTATTATTATTATTATTATTATTATTATTAGCACTGCGTCTTACTACCCGTTCGGGTTGTACGCACTTACATACGCTAATGTGTAATGGTAGGGTTATTATGAGATGAAATGGAGGACCTACAGTTTAACGTGGAATCCGAACCACGGTGGAGGCCTGGCATTCCCCTACTTTATTAATACACTTCCGAATATATATTTTTTTTTTACTAATAGATAGATAGTGTTTTAACAAGGTTTCAAAAGAGTTTTACATTTTTGAATTTTAAATATATATAGAGCCTATATATACCGTAGGAATTGTTTTCTGAAAGGCCTTTTTCCCTACCAAAACTATTATTTAGTAGGATATTAGTAGGATAAAAGACCTTTCAGGTAGTAATTCCTACCGTGAATAGTATATATATTGTTCGTGATGGGCTCTAGTTTTAAAAAGAGATGTAAATACAAAATTGAATAAGTTTAACAAAGTAATAAACGTAGCTACACAAACAAGTAGCTGCTAGGGACTACATTATGCTAGGGAGAGTTGACCTAGGTTAGGGTTACTACCTTGTCGGTACGCATTAGACGTATCTTGATGTTAACAGAACAACTTTCTCATCCCCGCGTGAAATGTAAGGAGTACATTCTCTCACTCTTAAAACACCATCCTCTCTCATTCTACATCGCTTCCCTCCCCCCACCCCTTACACACATACACACATATATACAGTACACTCACCCCTGGAGTGGTGGTGACGGATAACAAAAGTCTCCGCCAGATCTACTTTCATGTGCCCATTCACCTTACTATATGATCTGTAAGGGCATAATATATTGAGCTGCTGTTACTTTTGGAAGTGAAATCCTTCATAGCAAACAATTAGATTTTTAATTTTTTTAACCGTTTATACATAATTGAATTACAAACTTATGGAATTAACCGTTTAAATATATTTAATTTTTTTGAAAGTAACTTCTGCAATTCATTTGGAAATGCAAAAAAATGCTTTACAAACGAGAGCTTCTAAAAGGCTAACTGCTCTTTATAAATAAATATGGCAAACCAGCCGAAACAAGGACTGTTGGTAACATCGTACAAACCGTGCTCGGTTCTGTTCATGCGCATGCGCATGCGCATGTGCTTACGTAGTAAAATGTTTTATTTTTAAACTAATTCTTTGTATAGCACTTTCTATAAGTTAAAAAAAGAACATAAATCTGTTTTGGGGGTCAGTTATAGTAAGATACAAAAGTGAATATAATATTTTTTAATTTATTATTTCATGCAATATTATATCTCTTGATGCCACAACCGAAAAAAGAAAAAATTCAATAGTTTAGTAATAAATTACGAGAAAGCCACTAATCAATCATCCTTAAGGGAATATTATTATAAACATTTATTAAAACTTTTGATTAATAATATAAAATATTACCAATACCATACTAAATATTTCTATATTAATCCCTTTCAACCAATGTTTGCAATACAAACCTTCTGTTGGTTATTTGGCACCACTCCAGTAGCGAATGAACTGTAGTTCACTAGTGCTGTTGTTTTATCAGGGAAACATTTTTTTTTACGGTTCCAGTTGTCTGCCATTTACACTAATTTAAAGAGCGTGGTCGAGAAAAGTAGGCCTACAATTTAACTATAAAAATATTTCTAGAACCAGTGGACACGTGGACAAGGGTGCCAGGCTTATACTCTCTGTTTTTCCATGGGAGAGGAAGCATAGGTTCAAATCCCAGCTGAATGTATTGTGTTATTTTTAAAATGATTTCTCAAATATATCTCCAAGCAAATGTTGACACAATTCTTATGAATTACTTCATTCTTATTCTTACCATATTAGTGTAAATATGTGGATGGATTAGAGCTTATTGTTTTTAAACTGTGGGTGACCTGGCGGTCTAGGGGTAAGGTATCAGACTTCTGTGCTGGCGGCCGGGGTTCAATCCTCGGTCGCGGCAAAGATTTATCTGATTACCAAACCCTTACTTCACCTCTGGCAAGACATCTTGTGAATGTGGGGAATGCCAGGTCTCCACCGTGGTTCGGATTCCACGTTAAACTTTAGGTCCTCCATTTCATCTCACAATCACCCTACCATTACACATTAGCGTAAGTGCGTATAACCCGAACGGGTATTAAGACGCGGTGCTAATAATAATAATAATAATAGTTTTAAACTGTGGATCACAACTTCTCCAGGGGGCATTAAATATATACCATGGGTCACAGCAAATATTGACAAAACGCGAGTAAATTAAATATACATTAAAGCTACTATTAAAAATACAATATTATGCACTACAATCTTTCATTTTGTATTTGTTTAGTTTATTGCAGAGATAAAATTCATCCATAATGATTCTACGAACACAATTTTAAAACTCATTAGAAAAATTAACTATGATTTAGTAATGTTAATGGTAATTAGTTATTATTATTATTATTATCATCATCCCCGCGTCTTACAACCTGTTCGGGTTATACGATCTTACGCTAATGTGAAAATGGTAGGATGATGGTGAGATTAAATGGAGGACCTACATTTTAACGTGGAATCCGAACCATGGTGGAGGCCTGGTATTCCACACATTCACAAGTTGTGATTAAAATACGTCTTGTCAGAGATGAAGGAAGGGTTTGGTAATCATCTATATATATGTGCCGGGACCGAGGATTGAACCCCAGACCCCAGCACAGAAGTCTGCCACCTTACCCCTAGACCACCAGGTCACCAACCAGCAATTAGTTGAAAAGAGTTGTCGTTAAAACTGGATCTATTCTGTACAAGTAAACGAGCTCATCCATTTCATTAATTTTTCTTTTTATAACAGTATGGCTTAATAACCGTTCAGGCTATACGCACATTTTATTAAATGTTTATGCTTATTACTAATTAAGTAAATATTTATCTAAGTTATCTTTTATAATTTCCTTATTTTATTTGCATGTGTAAAGATTAACATATTTTTAAAACTAACAGTATTAAATTTAATTGAATGTATGCATTATTTATTTTTTTTGCAAAAACAAACGCATTTTGATAGAACAAGATAAAGTCACCAAAACCCCGACACTATGGGTTCGTGCTGAGAACCTCTGTCGAGTTAAATGATGCCTTGAATGTTTATTTATTTGTATTTTTTTTTGCACCAATATTATTTATTACTTATTCTGAGGCTTATACTTATTTACTCTATGGCATAAGAAACTCAAATGTTCATTACTACGCACTTATAAAATTACGCCCTCTATTTTATCTTGCACTAGTTATATCTAGTCAACCTCATTACACCCTATCGTTATCTTGAGTTAATTCAACACAGTCCATTACATTGCACCCTATCTATATATTAAGATAGTTCTATCCAGTTCACCCCATTACACCCTATATCTATCTTGAGATAGTTCTACCCAGTTCACCTCATTACACCCTATATCTATCTTGAGATAGTTCTATCCAGTTCACCCCATTACACCTTCTTGAGCTAGTTCTACCCAGTCCATCACATTACACCCTATTCCTATTTTGAACTAGTTTTGTCCAGTCCACCTCATTACACCCTATCTCTATTTTGAGCTAGTTCTACCCAGTCCATCACATTACACCCTATTCCTATTTTGAACTAGTTTTGTCCAGTCAACCTCATTACACCCTATCTCTATTTTGAGCTAGTTCTACCCAGTCTACCTCATGGTCTTCCCAATGGTCTTTTCCAATTGGGCTTACCAGTCAAAACCGTGAACATGGTTACAGATTCTCCTATTCTACTGCATATCCTACCCACCATTATCTACGAGACTTAAATAGCGTAACAATGTTAAGTGATTAGTAGGGGTATGTAACTCATCATTATGTAAACTACTCCCCTCTCCAGTAGCCTAATCTCTTTTTGGACCAAATATCTTCCTGAGCACCTTGTTTTTAAACATCCTAAATTTGCTTTCGACATGTAAGGTAAGAGACCATGTTTCACTCCCATAGAGAACAAACATCTGGTAAAATAATTGTTTTGTTTACTCTGAGTTTTAAATTCCTTTAAGAAGTAAATATTTCAACAACTTACTGACCTAGTTATAGTATGAGGGTTATAAATTAGGAAATTTGATATTTAGAAAATGCACGCAATTGTGTAAAGAGTGTGTCAACAAATCACACGTGAAACCTTTCAATATATCCAGCTAGAAATTCGAATCTCATCTTCCCTCTCACTGGTAATCTAGTTGTTGTTTTTTGTAAATATGATGCATTAAGATGAGATAGAAGGTAACATTAGCTAAGGTCAGTATTTTTACAGTTTTTTAATTAAAAGAAAATGTTTGGCCATAGTAAATAAAATATTGCTTCAATCGACACGTTTAGTTTAATTTGATAGTAATCTCACCATTTCTTGAAATATCTATCATAAGCATCACGAAATTTGAACATGGCTTTTTCTCTTAATTTAAAAAGTTAAGGGCGGATTAAATATAAAAACTAATATAGTTGATAGTTACGGTTATAGCCGCATCCAAATATAATATTCTTTAAATTTAAAAATGGCACCTTGACACGGAAATCGAACCCGGGACCTTTGGTTTAGTGTAACAATGCTCTTACCACTGACCTATCCAGGAATCATCGCGTGCTTAGGGTCATTCTTCATTCATATTTTAAGGCTGAGTCTGTGATGGACGTGCAGAAATCATCAACTACACATGTGTGATCAATTAATATTACGATCTGTCAGATAATGAAGCCGCCTTAGACACGGTAAGTCTTCGATTCCCGAATCCAGGTGTAATTTTTCAATTTAACGAATATTAAAAAGCTTATAATATTCCACGATACCCATAGGAAATATTCAAGAACTGATAAGTTACCTATATCTAGAAAACTAAACTAATTGAAATAATAGATATTTATTATTATTAGCACTGCGTCTTACTGCCTGTTCGGGTTATACGCACTTACGCTAATGTGTAATGGTAGGGTGATTGTGAGATGAAATGGAGGACCTACAGTTTAACGTGGAATCCGAACCACGGTGGAGGCCTGGCATTCCCTACATTCACAAGATGTCTTGTCAGTGGTGAAGGAAGGGTTTGGTAATCAGAAAATATTTGCCGGGATCGAGGATTGAACCCCGGCCACCAGCACAGAAGTCTGACACCTTACCCCTAGACCACCAGGTCACCGACAAATAATAGATATTGACTATGTATGAGTTTATTTGCTATAAAAACTACAAAGACACCTTAACTCGCTTTAATTTACACCCAAATTTAAACCACAGAACTAGAGGCGCATATGCCCTTAGTTTGTTCTGAAAGGTAATAAGTCTACCTTGCATAGTTCCACTACGGCACAGATTATAAAATAGGACCATAATTTAATATGTCATGGTAAGACTGATACTTTTTAGTGTAAAGGGGGGGTACTTGTAAATTATAACCCTGCCATGTGATTGCTGTGTTTTTCACCAAATCAATTATAAAATGTGATTGAAAGCTTTAAACAGACGTTAAGTTGCATAAACAAGCCAACAAATCAAATATATTTGCCTTGGGATCACTCTTGCTCGGACCTATACCAATACCTTAATCCGTCGCCTCATATAAAGAGAGTAGCCCGTGGGGGAATTTGATTGAATGCATCGTAAACGCAACCCGGGCCAGATTGCACCAACTCCGCCAATCAAATAAGACTGCGTTACCCTGTTGAAACGACGTCTCGATATTAATTATGATAAGATGTTGATAACGAGGTACGTTGAGCGGGACAAAGAAGGAAGAGCCGCGCCGAGATGGGTGATTAGGCTATGAAAGCATATATATGATCAATAATTTGAATTAGTTTAGGATGAAGGGGATATTAAAACAAGGTTTGGAACAAGAGTAGTGTAAGAAGGTGAATATATATTAGATAGTGATACGTTCTACCCCGTGGCCTGCGCCTGTCCGACTTCCTGGGCTGCCCTCATATTTTACGATAGTGGAATAAGGATGAAGAAGGTAGTATTTGGAGGAAGTGTATCGGCATTAGCGTGCATGAACAGGGGGAAATAATTTATGTATAAGCCCGCTTTGGGGACTGCATGATCTAAGGCGTCACTGTCGAAATAGACTAGATTGCCGATGACGGAGAGATTGAGTTCAATAACAGTTGGGTGTACAGAGGGTGTGTTTTTCTAAATAGTTTTCCAATCTACCTCCACGCAAACGCAAGTACACTTCCTCTAAATTCAATCTTCTTTATCCCTAATACATTGGAGTAATTAGAACACAGGCATAGAGCCCAAACGGATAGAAAGATGCGGTAATAATTTTTATAAACTGTACTTTTTCAATAGCTACATTGATTACTTATGCCGCACTTACAAAAGTATGCAACCCATCCCTATCTTGAGCTAGCTCTACCCAGTTCCCCTCATTACACCCTGTCTCTTTCAGGTCCATTCTAATGCTATCCCCCTATCCTCATCTAGGTCTTCCCAATGGTCTCTTCCCGTTGGGTTTACCGGCCAAACTCTGAGCACGGTTCTAGATTCTACCATTTGCGCTGCATGTCCTGCCCATCGTAATATACGAGACTAGATTATCCTAATATTGTCTTGTGATGAGTACAGGGTAAGTGACTCATCATTATGTAACCTCCCCACTCCCCAGTAGTCTCATCATTTTTTGGACCAAATATCTTCCTAAGCACCTTATTTTCGAACACTCTAAATTTGTTTTCGTCGTGTAAGGTAAGAAGCCACGTTTCACCCATAGAGGACAACCGGTAAAACTATTGTTTTGTGTATGGTGAGTTTTACATTCCTTGAAAGCAGGTGAGATGTTATCAACTTATTAACAAAGTAATAGCATATATTTCCCGACTGTATTATTTTCCTAATTTACAATCTACTTCACCTCTGACAAGACATCTTGTGAATGTGAGTAATGCCAGGCCTCCACCGTGGTTCGGATTCCACGTTAAACTGTAGGTCCTTCATTTCATCTCACAATCACCCTACCACTACACATTAGCGTAAGTGCGTATAACCCGAACGGGTAGTAAGACGCGGTGCTAATAATAATAATAATAATAATAATACAATCTAGTATCGTTATTGTTAATTAAAAAGTTGTTTCTAAATATTTAAATTCATTAACCATGTCAAATGATATGTTGTTTGCAGTAATCTCTAAATTATATAATATATTACTATAGGTACTGTATTAAAATCAGTACAATAACTTGATGTTTGGTAAAAAGTGTACTGCCTTATGTTAAGTTAGTTAGTAAAACATATGCGATGTGGTCACAGCCCAATGTTAAGAAATTGAAACTCAAATAACAAAGATATTTTTAAAAAATTGATCAAATTGACAATCTAACAAAAATAATGACTCGAAATTCGTGTCTTAAAAATGTACGAAGTATATGAAATGAGAACTTAAATTGATTTCGGTTGAGTAAGCATGTAATGACATTGTAAAATATAAAGAGTGAAACAATCATAAAAGTACATTTATCATAATTACGATTTCAATAGAGTCCTGTTGACATCGCTCCATGTCCCATTGTTTGTTTTTTTAAGTGAAGGGACCATTTGTTACTCTCGATATTCTCTTAGAGTTATTATACCAGTCATTCTTGTCTTAACCACACGAGGAACTGAATCTTAAACTTCAAAACAAATCCCAGCTAACTGTTCATAAAGCTAATGTTCTCTATCAATTATTTTAAAATGAGCTGTGTTTTTGTTTTGTTTTTTCATTTATTTGAGGTATTTAACGTGCACTTTCTGAATCATTTAATTATATTAGTGCACGACTTATAGACTAACATAAATCTAGAAAAGGCACAACACCCAGACTCCAGCCGTTAACTTATTAGTGTGAAAGGGTAACCCACATTTCACCAATGATACATTTTTTGCCCATGCCAGGAATCGAACCCGGAATCCTTAGCTCAATAGACAGACACGCTACCAACTGAGTTAAATGTCGGACAATTTAAAATAAATGTTTGTGCAAATTAATATCCAATAATTACCATTTATTCTCTTGTGAACATGTTATTGGTAAAGAATAATCATTCTCAATCAAAGTGTAAAGAACTCGAGAAAAGATCAGCGTTGTATGCAGTTTTTATAGAAAGAATTTTTGTTTTTTGCACAGATAAATTCAATATTGCTCTTTTAGAAATAAAAAGTTTAATTTTCTTCGCTTGGTAATATTAAGAGTTCTTGAATATCTATAATTCACACAGTGGTATTTGATGACAAACTCTTAAAAGAAGATAAAAAGTTGTGATTAAATTCTAAGACACCCTTGACAAATATTCAAGAACGGTTGATATCACCGTGTGAAGAAAATTAAACTTTATGTTTCTACAAGAGAAATTTTTGATTAATTTAATAAAAATAATTGTTTCACTATATAAACTGAAAAAACAACATTAACCTTAACTCGTGTTCCCAACACTCCCACCTCAACATAGACGGGGTTAAGCCTTATCTTTTACTATTAAATTAATTGGATTCTTTCTCATGTTTTCCAGAAGAAATTACAATTTTTATAAATAAGAGATTGAGGTAAAGGTAACAAAATTTATTTTTTTATAAAATTGGCAAGAGTGAAGTTGCGTAATTATTGTTTAAAACAGTTTGATGAGAGCTTGATGGGTAGAAGTACATGCAATCATTATACAATCCAATATTTCAGAAAGGGGGTAAGGGTGTAATACATGTGTTTGAGTCAGCACGTTTAGTTCTTTGATTATATTTTTCTTGTAAACATAGGCCTACCATTTAAATATTCTAAATTCCTAATTATGTATATTTATATATTTTTATTAGCTTTATGAGAAATTACCGGTTTTTTCCGGTTTTCCAGCCTTGGTTGATACTTTCCTCACATTTATTTACAAACAATATATAATTAATGATTTAATAACGGGAATATATTTTCCAACTAGGTTTGATTATCTTGATTATATGTTACTCTGAAACTATGCACATTTTTAATAATAGAGATTCAAAATAAATATTTAAAGTATATCTGTGCCTATAATTTCATGTGTCAACATTTTTTTGGCTTAATCAATTTTACTCGTAAGCACAAATATATGTTTAGGAAGATAAAACAATCATCGTTTTGTATAATTTGCGGATGTATATGTCTCTTTCCTCGCTCTATAAAAGTCCTTAAAACCTAATAGAACAAAACTTTATATTTTAATATTTTTTTTCTATTCTCAATTTTTCTACTTTTTTATTTAATGAAAACATTATTAATTTAACTATGAATCATACCTTCATCTTCATCATCGAATTCTAGCCGTAATATTAAGGGTGCCGTTGTTTATTGGTAACTTATTTTTGAAAATTCCAATTTGGCTTTAATGATTTGGGGAGCGTTTACATGATAAATAACACTTTGATTTTTTTTTTTAGATTATTTGAATTAAAGGTGATTTTCTGATTAATTCTTTTTAAACTTTAAAATTTTCAAAAAGTGACTTTAAAGATTTTGCTCAAAATTACTAGAGAGAGTTTCTTTTAATACGTAAGAATGTTGACTAATATCGCTTTAAAATAACTAATTTAGAGGTGGTTTACTGAAAAAAATATATTATTGAAAGTTGTTGCAAACTCTAATGGACTATATGAAAATGTAAATACTTAACGATTGTGTCATACTTTTTTTATTTAAAAAAAAAATAGTTCCCCAACCAGG
>CABFOV010000218.1:109101-121757 GCA_902141375.1 Timema poppense
GAGTGTGTGGGTGTGTGTGTGTGTGTGTGTGTGTGTGTGTGTGTGTGTGTGTGTGTGTGTGTGTGTGTGTGTAGAGATTGTTATCTTGTTAAGAAGATGAGATCTGATGGAAAGAAGAAGGATGCTGGAGTCCAGGGCAGTGTCATGGTTGGTTCCGTGGTAACATTCTCGTAACCTCAGGGAAAAAACATTTGTATTTACGGATACGTGCTTATCTTGAACGACTCCGGGGTTGACTTTGGCTCCGATTCGATCAGGAATAGGAATGAAAAGGTTGCCTCGGTAAGAGACAGAGACAGACGTTCAGCTCTAGCGTAATATTTAATTCTACGAGGCGTTATTTCAAAATATGGTTCCCGACCAAATAAAGTCAACAAATTTCAATAAGGCTCTTTTTCTTTAACAAATCAATAATTTGAGGTGATTAAGTGTGAAAATGTATGATTAGATAATTTTAAACGTCTTTTTAATCGTATTTGTGGAGCTATGAAACTAGGATTGATGAAAAAGGACTCTAGATTTAGGCTTTCTCTAACAAATACTGTAACTTTTTGCTAGACTCACAACAGAAAATGTTACGATAGTTGAGAACTAGCAGAAATATTTCTTCCTAGCCTTGAGACAAGAAGTTTCGTAATTTTCTTTCCCCCCTTTATTGACACGGCAAAGTGGGGTTATGGTGAAAACTGAAAGGGAGTATAAGCTTAGACAGGATAAATAAGTTGTTCTAGATAAACGACACAGACTATTGTATTTCTGGGCCATGTGGCCTGAAAGCGATTGATAAGTTCTCGCTTAACATGGTGGCCGCCTTCAGGAGGAATGGGAGGTATCGTGAGTTAAGGCCAGTCTTTCTACGGTTTCTTATAACAATTTTTTTCATACTTTAATTAAAATATTGCTTCAGTAGATGCTCTTAGTTTAATTTTATACTTGTAGTAATCTTAACAGTTCTTGAATATATGTCATGAATATCCTAAAATTTGATGAAAACATGTTTTAGTCATTTAAAAAGGCTTGCATCCAAATTCCACTGAGCCGTGAAAATAAAATAAAACATTTACTAGTAGGTGTTGTTAATAAATGTATTTTTTAGTATTCCATGAAATGTTCATTCCGTTTAATTAGATTGTCGGTTAACACTAATGAGTATCTTATAGGATATGGCCATAATGTAATCCGTCAAGGTTAGACTGTTACCGTTCATAGTAAATGAAGTGTGCATGAATGTATAACTACATTTGTTCAATTTGAATGGTCATCCTTTATTTATTGTATTTATTACTAATCTATTTTCACGTTTGTTCAAAATTAATTTACACATTGCTTCATTTATATAATTAATTATGACCCCTGTGTTTATTTTAATTTTATGATTCACTATACGTTCTTTTGTGCATACATACATGCATACATACATATATATGCACACACATACACACATATATACATACATATATACATACCTAATCACGCCGTTCCCATACAGGGTAGGTAAGAAATTATGTATATAGCTAAACAAATAACAACTCCGTACTTAATCCATCCTCAGTATCTTTATCCACACTTCCCTATCCTTGCAATAAAGTCAATATCCTGGCTAACAAAATACAACATGTTTCGAACTGACGTGGAAAAGATTAAGCTCTAGGCCTAAGTAAGTTTTTGATTTTAACATGATATACATCGATTTACTGTCTTTTTTTCACTGAAGGTGTTGCTATAATTGTTTTTACTTCAACTTATTGAGATTGATCTTGTCTAGACGCTCGCTTTGGCAATATAACAAATTATCTTTCTTTAAAATGTAGGCATTAGATTACAATTTGACTTGACTTTCATTACATTTCATTATACAAAACATATATATTTTTTAAATTTATTAATTGATGTAAGTAAGAGCTGACACATCAGACTATTTCAAAATTTAGCTAGTACATTGGTAAGAAATTTTTGCCATACCTGGGCCAAAATTTTGAAATTTTTTATCCACTCACGAGGATAGAAATGTTTTAAAAAAAAATTTTTTTACGTTTTCATTGGTACGATGTTTTTTCCGTTTTATGAATAAAATTTTAGAAAATTAGTTAATCTTATTTTGGATATATATCCGATAAAAATTTGGTAAAATTCCTGATTTTCACAGTTGAAAAATTCAAAATTATAAAAAAAAATTCAAAATATATTCCTACCAACCAAGATAATTAATAATAACTAATTTCTTAAAGACATTACATTTTTAAATCATAAAAAAGTGCTTGTATCTTAACTAAAAAAAATATTACACAAGTATGTTGGTCCTTGGAACGTTGGTCCATAGACCCTAGTTCCTTAATGATGATCTTGTGTACACAGACCCTGTGATTGTAATGGTATACAAGGCATACCTGAGCACAATTACCTGATCCCTATTATTATAGTTGAAACTATGGCCGTGCCATGGTTGACTGGCTCTTAGAAACAGCGGAACCTTCATGTATGATCAAGTTAAATACGGTTGACATCAGTTAGTCTGTCAGAGTTACCTGGGTATCCAACCAGACTAGATTTTTAAAATCCCTGACTTTTCCAGAATTTACAGAACGTATATAATTTTTTCCCTAGACCACTACATATCAATATTAACCATATTACTAACAATATATATTTTTAAGATCCCAAATGTACACAATTATTTTTTTTCTAGATACACACACACACACACACACACCCATTCTGAAACCTTGTTTCTCAATGAAGGGGTTAAACGATGTCCGCCTAATTGTATAACATCAGCGTGGTTTAAAATATTTGTGAGACAGTCATTCTTAGCTATACGAGTATGGGGAAGTCAGGGTTAGAATCTCGGTCGGGTGAACGGGGGGTGGTTTTTCTTAAATGGCTTTACACTCTCCCTCCACGAAAATGAGGGTTCACTTCCTCTATATTCAATCTTACCAATTCCTAACCCGTTACCGTAATTAGTACTTAAGCGTATAACCCGAACGGTTAGTAAGACGCAGTGCTAAATAAATAAATATAAGATACTTATAATAAAAACAAATCACGCATGTGCATAGCCATTGCACAACTATGGCTAGAGACGTGTGGTAGAGGGGTGGGAAGACTTCACGGAAGTCACATATTGACTTTGAAAATTGATATTAGTCAGCTTGTCCCAATCAACTGTGTTAAAATAGTTGCACGGTGTGTATCAACGAAAGAAAAAAATTATTTTAACTATTGTAAACCAAAAGGTCTGTGTGTTCTTTAGACAAAATGTAATAATTCCCTGTTTTTCAGGTCCCTTTACACCATGGTTATTATGGTTGAGCCCGCCTCCCTCTCCGGCCACATCCCACCAACCATCCAGGATATCTGCAATTTGACAACGCTAGGGGAGTAGGAAGGAGGAATGTAGAATTTAGATTAAATGTACCAGAATTTAAATAGAGGAAGAATGGGGAATCATTTAGTAAAAGCCAACCTAAGTACACCTAGCAATAATTTGAACCCCAGCCTCCTAGTAACCATAGTACCAAACGGAATGAGCTTGACGTTTAGTCCACGTGTCCACCAATGAAGGCCCACGTGCTGTAGATATAAAATATTATTTTCAAACAATGATTTAAATATTAAGTATGCTAATTTATTTATTATAGAAATAATTATGGTTAGTAATAATGTATAAAGAAAGCAGCATGGGTAATCAGGAAAACTTTTATTCAGAAGGCCAATATTTAATCCTAAAAATTTTTCTACCGCCTTTTAAGTCAAATGTTGGCGCATTTTCACGAAACTCTCCGTTCGTTTTTCTTTATTGCATTGCATTGTTTGAGTTGATGATAGCCAATATTGCTACTTAACCATTACCTTAATATTAATGTTTTTAAATTTAAATAAAAGGTGTGATAAATTTTAAATAAAGTATTAAATTTGATACACTATACTTTACAATTAAAACAAAAATCACAGACTTCATTATTATTAATAGTATATCAATTAAGACTCTCTGTTAAAACCTTTGGATTAATTTAATATTTTTATTACTATACCTTTCCTGGACCTTTTGTTTAATGATTGTAGTGTGTAAGATGTACAATATACAATAATAATCAGTGAGTCCCAAGAGCTATGATTTAAAATTAAATAAATATTCGTAAATTATTACTCAATCCCATAATATAAAAAAATTTAGGTAGTTAGATAAAATAATTGTGAAAACTTTTTTATAAGTATATTGTTTGAGTTATTTTATATAGATTACCCATTACTTTGCAAATCTTTGCTTACAAAAAAAAGGTCAACCTCAACATAGTATAAGTCGTCAGTCTTGCAATAGACTGGTATGTCGATGATGGGAGGTTGAGGATTGAGACTTTGTTATATGCCCTGAAAGTGCTTTTACTAGATGGATTTCTCTGAGCAAATGCGGGTACAATTCCTCTAAATTGTATCTTCCACGTCCCTAATCTTTTTATGTGAATTTGTGGATTTTTTAGATAACTTTTTGCAAATAGAACAGACCAACGCAATAATCCAAGACTTTATGAAATTTGAATACGCTAATGCGTTAGGGATTAGGAACGTTGAATTTAGTGGAAGCGTACCCTCATTTATGTGGAGGTAGAGAGAGTGGAAAACTACTAAGGAAAAAACACCCTTGGTACATCTGACTGGGATTCGAACCTCGATCTCTCCGTCATCAGCCAGCCAGCATATTAGGAGAGTGACGCCTTAGACCATGCGGCCCTCGAAACGGGTAAATTGTCTTACATAGTTAGGAAAAGTGGAATTTAGAAGAGTGAAAAGATTTTTCTATGCTTAAAAAAAAACAAATAGAAAAAAAAACTAACACATTTAAAGTGATCAAAGTTTCTTTGTTTTCAAATGAAGAATGCAGAAAGCCACTTTTCGATACGTTTTCTGTTTCACTTAATCGGGAGTGAGATGGGCTCTTAAGGGTATGCTCATTACCTTAGAAAACCAATTTGCATCGTTTAGTTTTATCTACATCGTAAAGTTTTAAGGATAGCAAATCATATTTTTCAAATCTGTGAGAGTTATTCGATACCCATTGGATGCACTGGTGTAACCTAAGAATAGTAAAATTATTTCAACATTAAAATTCCTTCCCAGCAACATTTTAGTGCACACTAACGAAATATTGTACACTTAAATAAAGCTAAACCATTAAAAGAATTAAATAGCCTATAATTAGATTTAAAATTGTATTCCTATGATAAATTATTCACACATACATACCATTCTCAGTAATTAACTATTGCATTTGTAAGTTTACGATTAGAGAAAATTATAATTATATCATTATTTGTTGGACTTATACGAACAATATGATCCAATTTAAATTATAGAATTAGGTAAAATGAAAGTGATTTGAAAATTATCCAATTAAAACTAAATTTAGAATAAAATGTAAAATACTTGATTTAAGTTATAAAGGAGATTATAGAACCGTGTTCAGGATACTGACTGGCAAATCCAACTGAAAGAGACCATTGGTAAAACGCAGATGGGAGGATAGCATTAGAATAAACTTGAAAGAGATAGAGTATAATGAGGTAGACTGGATATAGATATCTCAAGATAAGGATATGGTGTAATGAGGTGGATTGGACATAACTATGTCAAGATAAGGATAGGTTGTAATGATTTGGACTGGATAGAACTAGCTCAAGATAGAGATAGGGTGTAATTAAGTTAACTGGATAGAACTAGCTCAAGATAGGGATTGGGTATAATGAGGTGGACTGGATAGAACTAGCTCAAGATAATAATTGGGTATAATGATGTAGACTGCACAAAATTAGATCAAGATAGGGATAGGGTATAAGGTGGACTGGATAGAACTAGCTCAAGATAATAATTGGGTTTAATGATGTAGACTGCACAGAATTAGCTCAAGATAGGGATTGGGTATAATAGGGTGGACTGGATAGAACTAGCTGAAGATAGGGATTGGGTGTAATGAAGTGGATTGGATAGAACTAGCTCAATATAGAGCTAGGGTGTAATGAGGAGGACTAGATATAACTAGCTCAAGATAGAGATAGGGTGTAATTAAGTTAACTGGATAGAACTAGCTCAAAATATAGCTAGGTTGTAATGAGGAGAACTGGATAGATCTATCTTAACTATCTAGGTTGCAATGGGGTGGACCGGAAAAAATAACAGAGGACGTATTTCACGAGAAATCCGAAATTTCCCCTGTCGGATACAGGCCTAATCCCTAGTGTGAGTATAAGCGTATAAGAATGAGCTGATACGAATACTTTAATATTTATTCAATCTTAATATTATTGGTGCAGTATTGCGAGCCAACACGAGACAGAAACTTAGGCCCTAGGACATAAAAAGGTTGAAGACCCCTGGGACCTGGGCTAAGGCGTTACTCTCATGTTAGACTAAACTGCTGATGAAGGGAAGATCGGACTGGAATTCCGTTCAGGCGTACTAGGAGCGTTTTTCCCAAAATGGTTTTCCATTCTTTTTCACCGAAAATACGGGTACACTTCTCATAGCGTGATTAGTACTGTACATATGAATATAAATTGAACAAGTAGTGAGACATGGTACCAAAATAAACAACAAAATTAACACAGTAAATACTTAATACCATTTATTGATTAAATATGTTTAGATTCACCAAGGACGGGATACAAAACATACTAATGATGTTGTAAAAAAAATCAAACCACCACGGACGAACCCAAATGAAACAACCAATCACAGGGCAAAAAATACCTCCTCCTGCCAATCAAGCTACTGTACTGGGAAGTCCCCTCAAGGCAAACTCTGCAACCTAGTAATTTTTGAATTTAACGGGTGGCCGGCCTGTCTGTGCAGAAGTCCTCGAGTTGGGTAGGTTTATGTTTCTCTTCAAATATAAAACTACGCTCGTAAAATAGGCAACAACAACAACAAAAATTTTTACAGGCAATGAATGTTTTAAAGAGGGATTTATGGGTACACTAACACCCAACCTTTGGTCTTATGAGATACCTGTGTAGAGTGTTATTAAATTAAGACATAGTAGTGGTCTTTAAGGATAGGTTGAATAAAGTAGGCGGTAGTTTTAAAAACAAAATATTTGTGTGCCTAAAATATATCGAATATTGCTTCATTATCTATATTTATAAAGAACATTTTAATAATTTACTAAGGAACGTGGAAAATATGATTCAATAAATAATCAATTAAGTGAAAGCTTATATAATAAATGAAAAGAATTAAGTAATATGTGTATAATATATTTTAAAAAAAGTGACTTATTGAGGAGATGTGATATGACAAAAAAAAAAAGAAATATTGGAACGACAACAAGAAGGAGCATACAGGTTTTATGACCTTACAATAATTAAGGAAATATTTGACATGTTAACAATATAACAGTCATCCAACAAGAATCCTATTACATAGGCAAACTTTTACTTTATAGCTAGAAAAATTCTAGATTTACTTTCACGCATTCACAAGTAAAGTCTTGTGCTTCGAAGATGTCGCCTTTGATGTATATTATCAATACCTATAACTATACTATTTTAAGGGTTTGTTTAGTATTCCATTACTTGCTATTTTCACTTAGAAACACTACTCGTTGTTAGGTACCGTTTACTGGTTATTTACTCTCCTATTTCCCCTTACTTTACTCTACGTGCCTGAAGATTTCTCGAAATTCTCTACCCCATTCCCTCGTTCACTTTCTTAAGACCAACCCTGTTACACCTGGCGTCTGGTATTCTACAAACAGAGTGCGTGTAAAACCAATCTCTCTCAAATTTCGGTGAACCTTTTTTGCTCTATTTTGTTTGAATATGAACGCATAATAAAACTCCGTGGGAAACTATGTAGTGCGTGACTATTTATATATAATGTGTTAAACGTTCAATCAAAGTTTATTTTATATAATATGTACTCATAAAACGGGAGTGTTTAGGAGAGGTCCTCTCGCAAATTAATATTACTAAGAATAACATACTCGACGTCAAGAACATCGTTCTCAGGTTCATCTGTGTATCTACAGCCGAAGACACCCCTTAAAAGTAGGCTCCACAAAATATATTTTTATATATCAACGTTCGAATCCCGCCTCTGTTATAGTGCTGCTAAAACTGGTCCTCCGGAAAACATTGCATTTTAATATAATTATAACTTTAATAACAGATCGCTCATACAAGGTAGTTTAACCATTTAATATATTAAGTACATATGAGGTGGTTAGTTAAATAAAATACTTCCAATATTGCATCGAGATAAGATGAGTGGAAAATATCCAGTGATAAATCACTTGAGGGGAAATAGCCTCCAATACACTCGGACTAAAATTGTACTGATGACCCCTCAGCCACTAGCAATCCAGTTAGCTTATTATAGCACGGCTCCTTTTACTTTGTAAGAAAGCTAACGCTTGTGTAGTTAATTTGACATGACTAACGAAGCTTAGAAGCCGGATATGATCTTTAGTTACCAGTATTGCCACATCATATTCGTAAATTTAAAATTGACATCTGGACACGAAAATTGAACCCGGGACCATTGGATTGAAAGGCCAGTGCTCTACCACTGAAATATCCGGAATTCGTTTCATGCAGACTATGCCTCACTGTGGATTCAAACGTTCGCCGAAAAATCAAGTGCAAAATATAAATGTGGTCACGTGACGAGCTTTAAGCCAATCACAAGATTTCCGCCTCATCGGAGTGAGCTGTTCTGCTAAAGTATAACTCATCTCTACTTCGCCCGCTTTGCCTAAGATGTTCGGCACGGGAGAACCAATCACGTCTCAGAACCAACTATCTCAAATTAGTGCGCATGTGAATTTGACAACGCATGTGTTGTACGGTCAGAAGCAAGCGGACAGCTTCGTTGGGCGTTGTGAGGAGATTTGAAATAACCCAGTAATATAAAGTGTGTGTGTCGATGTATTGGATTGTGCCATGACACAGAGTTATAACTTGAAAACATTCGTAGGGAAGAGGATATAAAATATATCTTTATCCCCTAGAAAATAAAATATGTTGATAATCAGCTGTTTTAGTTTAGCATTGCGATTCATCATAGGTCAACATGTGTGTGAATTACTGCACAAATTCTGCTTTATATTTTCGGTGAATGTGTGATTCAAGCTTCAAACCATCATTTCTAAAACTGTGCTCCGAGGAACCCTTGAGTTTTGCTATAGTTATCTCAGGCTCTGTTAAACAATTTTAGATTTTTATTTTCACGATATAAAATACTAACATTGTTAAGGATTGCCAATTTTTTTAAATCTGAATAAAGAATATTTTCCAAAGGCACAGCCAAAACATGTGATATTTTCCGTTTGATTTATACTTTTATGCTTGTAAAATTTAACTGTTCTTATTAAATGTTCATTGTGCTAGTGTGAACATTTATGTGAGGGCTCCAGCATGTTTGTTTTTTTGTGTGTAAGGTCTCCTCCCACCTAAAATGTTTGGGGGCCTCTGCTTTAAGCCGGCTCCAGACTATGCGTCAAATGCCTTCCAAAGCTGGACGCTTGATAGTTTGACGCATAGTCTGGAGGATAAACAAGTGGCGTGCACCAAGTATTGTCGAGCCTCCAACGTTGGTATTCGAGGACATTCGGACTGTTGTCGGTATTTAGTCACACATCAAAAGGACTTTCCAATGCCGGGATGTGTAATGATTCTGTTTTGTACCCCTCTCATATATTAAAAAAGTCATGGATGAAGGGTATTTTTCTTTGATAAACTGGTTATAAAATATCCTTTAAATACTTCATCCATGGAGATTCACCCACTTTTCAGAAGTAATTTCAATTTATTGCATCATGAAATTTTTTTTCTTTAAAAGATCAACTCCGTAGTATTTAGCAAAATCTTGTGACTCGCTGGCTCCCACTAATCAATAGGAAGCCAGCCTTGACCAAACTTGTCACCAGGAGTATTTTATTAGTTAGTTTTAACACTAGTGACAAGGGGTCAAAGAGGCAAGGGGTAGGTCATACATAAGCCACTTATGCGTATGAATCCATATGAGTACTGGTAAAATATATAGCAGTAGCACAAATATACAGAGCATATAACATTATACGGAACATGAAACATATATTATTGTAGAAAAACAATCCGTAGATCATATCATTTAATATCATATATTCAGTACTGGTGGTGTAATCAGTTAAATAAAACTTGTGCAACAGCAAAAGTCTTTCTAATTTCATAATTATAAGTTACAAATATACTAAACTCACATAACCGTGAGCAACTGCGCAGTAAGGCATGCTCGTGTCGTTATCATCGCAAAACTCAATATTGTTATAGATACTGCTCAATCACAGGGCAATATCTCATTATTAATCTGTATCATCTTTATTGGTGCCGTATCGCGGGTCAAATATCAATACATAATTTCAATAACGTTTTAATTGGCGCCCATCGTGGACGCGTAACGTTTTAATTGGCGCCCATTGCGTGGCGTATATTCCAATAATTTAAATATAATTTTAATTGGCTCCCGATTGCGGGGCATCATTAGTGTATACAAAACCTAAACATTTTAAATGTGCCACTATAACATTCGTGGGCCGTTTAGACTATGCGCCCTATGGTCAAGGTTTTAAGTACCACCTGCTTCATCACTCAGCTTGCATCTGTCACTCGACTCTTCAACAGTGCACTAGTAATTCTTCCCGGGCATAGTTACACACTTCTAGAGACCGATTCTCTCATTTATTTTTGCTTCAAAAGGTGAGACATGGAGTTGAGTAATGAATACATTTTGGAGTTCGTCAGTACCTATGAAAAATACCCAGTCCCTTGAGATCCCAAAAATTCCGACCATAAAAACGGTAATAGGATAAATTATGTTTGGGTGCAGCTACAAAGGGAGTTCAACCCTGAGTTGACAAACATTTGAACCAACACTGGTTGCGTTGTTGGACGTGTAATTTAGAAGGGGCAGTTTGGAAAACGTATCCAGACAAACATTTGAGGCAAATATTGGAGCCAACATTGGAACCTGTAGTTTGGAGCCGGCTTTAGACTATCATTGAAGAATTACCTTGAACAAAGAACGAATCTTGTATAGCTCAGTGATAGAACAAATACGCGTGAAACCAGGACTTCCAGTTTATATTCCATTGTACAGGTGTCATTTTAAAATTTATGAACCTTTTAAAAAATCCTATGCTATGGGTGATTTTTATTGATAATATATTTAACCATCATCCCGAAAAAGATTGAAATCTACTTTCTCCTAAGCCCCGACACGGTCAGAACACTTGATCTTGGTCAGCACGCATTCAATCCCGTCTATAATAGCTTTAATTTCACCTTTTACGAAGGGAAAAAAATTAATAGATGAGCTTAAATTCATTCACTAACAAATCTCAATCAAACCACGTATTTACATGGAATTAAAGAAGCCACGTATAATACTTTATTTCAATTGCTCTTTAGGTTTTTTTTCCTTCCCTTAGTAATTTGATATAAGGGTCGGGTCGTGAAGTAGGAGAAGGGGTAATTGTAGGAAAAATTCTAACCCAAATTAAAGTACACCGTGGGTCCCTAGGAATCATCTTTATGTGAATTGCCGCCACACATTTTTTTCCAATTGAGAAACATAATTTAATTTACTTTTAATTATCGCTTTAGGATCAGAGGCCCAGGTGTGGATGTAACGAGTGAATAGTGACTAACTGCAACTGGACTAATATAATGAGGTTAGTATAGGACCATCCCTCCTAACATGAAGTCACACTGATGAACCATGAAAAGCTCACGCGAATACAATACAAGACCAAAAGTTTGTATCCAAAATACGACTTGATTCGCTTAATCAACACGTATTTTCTAACGTAATTGGATCCGTGTTGTAATTTTAGACGTATAAAAATAAGAATAACAAAAGAACCACACTATTTTTTCACATCTTCATCTATTTGTTATCTTCCAATGGTTTTGAACTTGAGTAGCTTCTTCTTGTGTTTGAGTTGCATGCTTGAAGTTCTACTCTTTATTTTCCAGTAAGTGAGTCGAATTATAATTTCACGTTAAACGTTTGGACCAGGCGGCTTCAGTCCCCAAAAAAACTTTAATTTAGGTAAGGGGTTTTAAATAAAAAACACATAAGAGTAAGAGAAGCGTTTTTAGCAACCTTGAAGAAGTTACATTATATTATAGATGATTATCTTAGTGATATAACTACTTTGTGCGTTGTATAATGACTGGTTCTTGGTTGCTTTCATCTTATTTTTGAGGAGTGTTGATAACATTCACAAGATTTGATAACTACGTATAGTAGGATTATTTAACGTCCACTTTCTTAACTAACTGATTATATTATTAGACCACGACTTACAAACAAATTTAGCTCTAGATAGTACGTAGTACTCAACCCTACTGGTAGTCAAGTCAAATCCGGTCATGGAGACCCAAATTTAACAAATGATAACTTTTAGACAATGTCAGGAATTGAACCTGCGAACCTTCACTCTGTATACAGAGGTAATGCCTACAAGGCTAGGATATTTGATGCAGTACTTAATTTGTCTCCACTTGTACTCAGGTGTGGTAGAAACCTTAATTTGTCTAGCAGGGTAAAGAAAGGGCTAATTATAAGAAATAAATAAATTTTTGATGGACCTGAACTCTCTTGCCAAAGAGGGGGGGGGG
>CABFOV010000218.1:123037-143112 GCA_902141375.1 Timema poppense
TGTGTGTGTGTGTGTGATTCGGACAGAAAAACAGACAAAATGCCAAAGGCTCGAGTTAAAACAGAACCGCTCTTCCCTCGGTCAAGTATAATGCTAGTTATTTGATAAAAGGATATCAATGTTTACTGCAGAAAAGAAACGTTTGTATTTTTAAAAGGCTTTTCCTATGAAAATTGAACTGTATATTGTATATATATATATATATATATATATATATTAATTAGCACTGCATCTTACTACCCGTTCGGGTTATACACTTTTTGTACTAATTACGATTATGGTTTTAGAGATGAGGAATGCTATGTTTATAGGAAGTATACCCACATTCACGTGGAGGGAAAGTGGAAACCCATTTAGGATAAAAACACCCCCAGTACACTCGACCGAGAATCGAACCTTGATCTCCCCGTCACCGGCAGTCTAATCTACAGAGAAAATAGCGTTAAACCACGCGGTCACCGAAGCGGGTTAACCTTATAATCAAATATTCTTTTTAAATTTAAAAATGACACCGTGATACGAGAATAAGATCCAAGACCCATGACTTAAAGCGTCAATGCTCCACCACTGAGCTATTTAGTGATGTTCCATGCTCAGGGTCAGTCTTCACTCATAGTTTAAGGGAGAGTCTGTGATGGACAGCTATAGCCGTAATTAACAACTATAATAACTTGACTATTTAATGCATTAACCTTAAAGAGTCAAATTTTCATTTAGAAAACCTTATCTGGCTGAAATAGAAGTTGCCAAATATAATTTAACACAATTAATATTTTAAATCATGTAATCTACAGCTATCCATACCTAAAAAATACTACTAATTAGATAGTATGTCTACTTATTTGGTTAAATTCTGTAGAAAACAAACTTTTAAAACTCATTTTTGCTAATAATTTCTTGTTTCGTTTGTCACTTTTCTGTTCTCTGTTGTCTTGTCCGCTATCCCAGTCTCGCGTATGTGTACGCAGATTGTCTGTTGGTAATTTGTGACGAGATCTTGGTAATGGAGGGAGCACACAGCCCAAGGCTCGGTAAATAGCTACTTGTCAATCAACTGAGGAGTGACAGATAAACTGTTACCTTCGCATCGGATATGCCTGCACTTGTACACTACGATCTTTAAAGAAATGGCCTTTCAAACAAACATTTTCTTTCGCGGCCAAAACTGATAATATTTTACTAAATTATTACAATCATTGTGTTTGTATTTATAATAGCTATCAAAAGCTGTATCTATATAACATGAGTTGACGTATGAATACGTGAAAGTAACTTTTTTTAACTGTTCTATGAAAATTTAATTGTACATCCACAAAGAAGGATGTATTTCACCATTTTAAAATATTCGGGTTCTTTGTCTATTATGCCTTAATTTTTTTTTACATCCACTACTGTTTCCATCCAGTGGCCTGGGCCAGTTTTTTAATCAGACCATATATTTTCCACTACCAGCTTGTTAAACTTGTAACTTCATTTGCCTTATAATCTAACTTAAGACTAGGACAAGCACATGGCACAACATCCAGTCCCGAGCCGACAATTTATCAATGTGAAAGGGTAAATAAATATTTTCATCAATGATACATTTTCGATCATGCTGGGAATCGAACCCGAGATCTTTAGCACTGTAGAGAGACATGCAACCGACTGAGCTAAGGTGTCAGACCACCTTTTGTAACTATAGGATTATTATTATTATTAGCAACGCGTCTTACTACCCGTTCGGGTTATACGCATTTACGCTAATGTGTAATGGTAGGGTGATTGTGAGATGAAATGGAGGTCCTACAGTTTAACGTGGAATCCGAACCACGCTGGAGGCTTCGCATTCCCCACATTCTGTAACTATAGGAATACAAACACAATCAAATATTAAATTGTTAATTTACTACATTTCGTGAAGACACAAATCTCGGTGGCGTACTTGGCTAACGCGCTTGTCGTGTTGAGCTCGACTGCTGAGGACGGGGAGATCAAGGTTCGAATCTCGGTCGGGTGAACAGGGGGTGGCTTTTCCTAAATGGTTTTCCACTCTCCCTCCACGCAAATACGGGCTCACTTTCTCTTAGTCAACCTTCCCAATTCCTAATTCATTAGAGTAATTAGTACTTAAAGCGTATAATCCGAACGGGTAGTAAGACGCGGTGCTAAAATATTATATTCTAAGGATATGTTTTTGATCATCGATTATAATTGAGCCAGATACCTTTATATAAGCAGGAAGATGTTATATCAAATTATTTAAAGTGTCAGATTCCTTCGTGTGCATCGCCTGAAATGAAATTACAGCCCCAGTTTAAATATTTATTTTTCCATTAGACCAACGTGACACTTTATTATGGCCACCATCTCAACACGGTATCATTATTTTCTTGTTCCCATCAGTAATGTTGGCGGGACTGGGTCTAGTTTCCACGTGTTATGGCACCTTGTTAAGCCTCATTACGGCTCGTAATGACGCGCGTGGCAGGGCAAGGGCATGAGGGTGTGGAGAGGGGGAGGGGTGGCTGTGCCCTGCGGGACGTGCGTGACAAGGTGTGACCAAGTGTGACGAGTTTACCGAACTGTGACGGACTGGGACACGCGACTCCATCCCACACCTTTAATAACTAATATACATCAAGAAGTTCTTGACAGACATTTCAGGATTGGGACTTCATCCGGCAGAGGTCGCTAAAAGGATTATATTGTACCGCGCCTTACCACCCAACCGGACTGTCCCCATATTTACAATAATTGGTAAGGGATTAAGAAGGTAGAATTTAGAGGAAATGTACCAGAATGTGTGTGTAGTGGGAGAGTGTAAAACCTACTAGGAAAAAGTATCTATAGTACACCCGGTTTATATTTGAACCCCGACCTACTTGTCACTAGCAAACCAGACCAGATGAGATTTAAGACTTGGTCTACGTGCCCACCGATGTTAGTGGATGCTCTCTTTACCAATTAAAGTGGACTTTATTTGTTTGGCTCTTACCCCGCGAGTCTAGCGGTTTTTCCTAGATGATTTTCCACTCTCCTTCCCCGCAAATGTGGATTCACTTCGTCTATATTCAACCTTCCCCATTCCTAACCCATTAGTGTAAATAGTACTTAACCATATAGACCGAAAGGGTAGTAAGACGTGGTGCTAAATAAATAAAATGATAATAATATGTTGTGCATCTGGGTTGCATCAATCTTAGTCCAGTAGTGGAAAGATTATTCAGTACTAATGTACCGTTGTCCAGGAAACACCCAAATATACTAATCGTACATCTTTTCCATTGAGGCTCTTTCCATGGCTCGATGAGACGCGGTGATAATGATAGTACAAATGAAGACAGACTTAATAGGCTTCATGTACATATATCCAGAGGTGTCAGTTACGGACTCACGTGGAAAAATGCCAGATCTGTGTATATCTGTCCCAGATATCGACCAGCTTATTTGAGTTTTCCGATTTTATCTCATAAATTAATTTCATAAATCAAATTTCCAAAATACAATCTATTTAAACTTGCATGATTGTATATTCTAGAAGAATGCATGAATAAACATTTGTTCATAAAAACTTAATAGTTATAATAATTACAAAATTATGTCAATTTTTATAAATTTTAAATTATTTAGGATATTATTATATTTCTTTTTAATGCATTTACATTTTGAATTACTTAAGTTTTAAAAATTTCCCACGGAAAAAACCAATGGCCCCCGCTTAGTTGGTCAATGAAACTACCCCCCCTCCTTCCCCCGCCGCCGCCCAAACAAATCCTGGCTGCACCAGTGCCAACCAGTAGAAACACTTAAATCTAACTTAAGCATCAACCAAACCTTGGGGACCATTGGGGTGGTGCCCCTTTTGGAAAATAAATATTCAATATACCAGCCGGGAATTGAACTCGGGACATCAAAGCCTGTAGCCAGGTGCACTGACCACTACACCACACAGCCATTTATTTAAGTAATATGATGCAACAAAGAGTAAAAATACGGCACAAAATTATTATTATTATTGTTATTACAATTTGTGTAAAATTAAACTCTATGTTTATACTGAAGTATAAACTCAAAATAAGTACAATTATTACCAAGATTAGTTATTTTCTTATGAATCGCGATTCTTGGTATTTTCTTAAGTCAACTGTTTGGTGTGATTTTCATAATATTTTACAGGGTGGCTACAAAACCTTTTTTTTTTATAAAATCCATTTACTTTCCGATGTTTTTAAGATATTATAAAATGTTGCAGGCTTAACCTTTACACAATTTTTTAGATGAATGGCTATTTTTTTCGTTTATTGCCCTAATTACATTCCTCGTGGCTACTAAAGATAACAGTATTTTAAGTCCTTTATTCAGTAGTTAATGCTTTATATATTATTTGTGTCCCTTTGTAAATGTGTTACAAAACAAACACTATACAACCCTTCTCATGCTAGAGTAACAAATAAAGGCAATGCCGATTGTTAACGCCGAGGAACCTAGTCCCTAATTTTTATTTAAATGTTCAGGTGACGTTTTAGCTAAGCATTAAAATTCCTTCACTTTTCCTTAATTATTTGATTAAATACCCTGATATTTCTCTATTTTTCCTGACATCATAAAGTTCCCTGACTTTTCCAGCTTCTCCCTGATTTCCCCTGTCTATAGCCACCTTTTTTTTTTACTTATAGGTAACATTTTGTTTATTTTTTAGCACCACTTTTACTACTCGTTCTAGTTATTTGCGTTTAGAGCTTAGGAAGATTATATTTATGAGATAAATACTCGAATTTGCGAGAAGGGAGAATGAAAAAAAACCTTTAAAAAGAACACTCAGTACACCCGACCGAGATTCAAACCTCAATCTCCCCGTCATCAACAGTCTAGTTTATTACTAGAGTAGTGCGTTAGATCACGTGGCCACCGAAGCGAATTAGTTAACGTTGTTTCAAACAACCATGCGTTGACTTAATATGTATTTATTTTCATAATAAACGAAAGTGTTTTAGTCTCCAATATATTCAGTAATTGACCGATCCGACAGTGTGTAGGGGGAGGGGGAGAGGAGGTTAAAGGATCCACAGACTGACCACTCGATCTAAGATTAAATAACGTTTTTAATGTTGCCTGTGACCTAACCTATGATCTTTTGGAAGTTCCTGTTATATAAAGACAGCACCACGATCTGTTTTGAAAGTGTGAACGTGTAGGGGAGCCTTGGGTGTACGCAGGCGGGGTCCCGGAACGCCCGCCAGTCACCCGGCCGGTGGAATCCGGGACAAACACAGCGGTCGTGGCCAGCAGGAGTGAGCTTCAACGAGGCTATTGTGGTGGCCTCCTCCCATCATCTCCATCTCTCTTTATGTCTGTCTGTCTTCTTCTCTGTTTGTTGGATTCGTACGCTTTAATACCGGTACTACTATGCTATAGACCAATTTTCATAAGAAGAACCTTATATGATTTTATTAACTACGATTAATTTAAATAAAAAGTGCTATATTTTTTGTTTATGACGTAATTGACATGATAAAAAAATCATTTATCAATGCCATTGGTCCTTTTGCAACTTTTTAAAATTACATTTTAACTTTAGTTAAAATAATATATTTTTAAAGTGTCGAAATTCTCAAGAAAATCTAAGACTTGGCTTCAATAAATATAGGATTCGACCCACTTCTAGTTAAAATGTTATCAATATTGACTTCCGACAAGTTAACTATGTCGGTAACGTGTCTGCTTACTAAGCTAAGTGTTTCGCTAAGGTAAACAAATTTATCACTGGTGAAATGTGGGTATCCCCTCTCACAGTGATGAATTAACGGCCAGAGCACTGGATGTTGTTTCTCTTCTAGAGATAAGTTAGTTAATAGGTTGTGTGCTGATATAATTAGTCATTTCAGAAATCTTACGTTAAACATCTCAAATACAAATAATAAATTTTCCCAACACATTTAAACAAACGACATTCGCCTTTAGTGTTTGTAAAATCAAAACAGTACTGGACAACACATTTGGAAGTATATATACAGTCTAATCTTCATAGAAAGTTCCCTTTAGAAAATAAACTTATTTTCCGCTATAATTGGTAGAAATTTATACTTTATTATTAGTTACTTTATAATTATTAAAACTATCAAAAGTGGCAAACACAAATTACATAACATGATGTATAAATACGTGACAGTAGAACTAAATAGTAGCTTATAGCTGTCAGATAAAGTCATTTATACTATAATTGAACTATAATTATAAGCTGGAGAAAACTTGAGAACATCACTTGGATATACAGGATGACAAATGAAGAATTCCTAAGAAGAGTGGGTGAAAAGAGATCCATTTTTGACATGATTCTTTAGCGCATAGCAAACTGGATCGGACACATCCTTAGGAGGAACTGTATTATGCACGACGTCATACAAGGAACGGTTAAGAGAAATAGGAGCTCAGGAAGGAGGTGGATTCAAATACTAGATGACTTGTGGGAAAGAAGAAAATTCTGTAGCTGAAGGAGGAGGCAAAGGACGGGGCTCATTGGAGGTCTAAATTTCCTGACAAAAGGAATGGACCTCTCGTAAGACAGAACATCTAATAATAATATTTACAAGCGTAACCACATGTCCCAATTATAAGTTTATATAGAGATATTATTCAACTGGTTCAGGACCAAATTATTTCCCTTTTAAAACACATTTCCTCAATCGTACGATTTGCCTCAAGCTATCATTTCGAATCTCATTTCAAAACCCACTGTGTTTAATTTCAGCAAGAAACAATATTTATAATTAATTAAAACAGCTCTTAGGTATCAGAGGGGGGCCCCCCCCTTTTACACAAGATACTAATGGAATAGGGCGAGAACCCCAAGACGTTTATTGGCAAATCGTGCTTATGGCGTGACGTATGGGGAACATTTCCAAACACAATAGGAAGCAACGTCAGAAGTTTTATTATGAACAAAACAGGCGACATGCCGGAAAACAGTTACCATTTGACAGGTCCATTTATTGGAACCAGCTGGAACATTTTCGAGAGTTTGTAAGACCTGGCACGCGAGACAGGATACCCGCTGTTGGAAATAAAACATCCCGCACTGAAGCAACAGTCCAGTTTTCATTTGAAGAGCCTTATCTGACCGCTATATTATTATTATTATTAGCACCGCGTCTTACAACCCGTTCGGGTTATACGCACTTACGCTAATGTGTAATGGTAGGGTGATTGTGAGATGAAATGGAAGACCTACAGTTTAACGTGGAATCCGAACCACGGTGGAGGCCTGGTATTCCCCACATTCACAAGATGTCTTGTCAGAGGTGAAGGAAGGGTTCAGTAATCAGATAAATCTGTGCTGGGACCGAGGATTGAACCCCGGCCGCCGGCATAGAAGTCTGACACCTTACCCCTAGACCGCCAGGTCACCCTGACCGCTATAAAAGTTACTAGATCTGATTTCACGTATTCATACGTCAGTTAATGTGGTTTCCAGCTGTCACTCTTGATAACTATACAATAATACTAAATAATATAGTAATATTTTATAAATTTTCGCCTCAACAAAAGTTTGTATTTTTCTAAAAGGCCTTTTCTATTAAATACTAATACTTAGCACCACGTCTTACTACCCGTTCGGGTTATACGCTTAAGTACTAATTACGCTAATGGGTTAGGAATTGGGAAGGTTGAATATAAAAGAAGTGATCCCACATTTGCGTGGAACAAGAGTGGAAAACCATTTAGGAAAAACCGCCCTCAGTTCACTCGAGCGAGAGTCAACTCTCCCCATCCTCGGCAATTAGCTCAACATGAAACTAGCGCGTTAGTTAACTACGCCACCGATGTGGGTTTTCTATTAAAGATGGATTATGTATTTTTTCTAATCCTTAAAGGAAGTAGGCTACTGACTAACAGAACTAGGTATGCGTTTATGTGATTTTGCTTAGCATCGCGTCTTATTGTCCGTTCGGGCTTATATGCATATGTTATTACTACACTAGTGGGATAAGGATGAGGAAGGTTGAATTTAGAGGAAGTGTACCCACATTTACGTGGAAAGAGAGAGAATGGGAAATAATTGAGGAAAAACCACCCTTAGTACAGCCGAGCGGAATCGAACCTCCCCGTCATCGGCAGTCTAGTCTATTGCGAGAGTGACGTCTTATACCATGCAACCACCGAAGCGGGTTTCTTACGTGTTATTGACTCTTACTTTTTTTATTCAACCATCCGTTCAAACTTTGCTCATAGTTTCATTATCGAGATAGGAATGAAATTATATAATTGAGATGAAATGTACCCACATTTGCGTGGCTAGAACAATTGTGTGGAAAACTGTTTAGGAAATATTGCTTCAGTACATCACCGAGATTCTAACCCTGACCCACCAGTTACCGGTGGACCCAGCTACGCTTTTTTCCACGTTCCTACCTCTGAAGGGTTCCATAAAAAAATAAGTCCTTGAACATCTCCACGTTATAACTCTGGTTGAATCGCCTCACCGGTAAAGCACAGCCACCCGGAATGTTGCAATGAGCAGCGTCGCTGTGAAATATTGTCTAACTTAAGAGGAAATGGAGATAGTCGGGTGAAATATGGATGCCGGGAGCCAAATGAATTCCCATTAACTCATCGGTAAGAAATAAAAATAAAGGGGTAACGCAGCCGATTGATTCACTGCTTCCAAACACGGACTTCATCATCGCCACAATTGCCAGTGGCAAAGCCAATGCGGTGATAGTCAAGTCTCAACACGCAATAGTAGATTATATCCAATATTACGATAGTTACAAAAAAATCATTTAGCTTTTTAAAGAATAAAACTATTTTTATATTATATATAAGACTTTAATATATATATATTTATTTATTAAATATAGGAATGATATACTTGAAATATTTTCCTGACGTTCGTACCTTAAATAATACAATGTTTAACTTTTGCTTTAGCACGTTTTTCTATTATATCATGGAAGTGTGGTTACAGTGGCCTCATGTGAATATTAAATGTGATCTTTTCTTTAGGTGTTGTTTGACGTATGGTTCTATTGAAATATGTAGCACTCTCGCTGAGCAATTTATCCCTGTCCCTATGACCATGTGGTTAGAGAGGTTGACTACACTTCTAGGGAGACTTTATCGGAGCATATGCTTTGTAATGGTTAGGGTACTATACCCTGATTTTGGTTGTTACTAAATTTACTAGATCTATTTTAATAGGGAGAAATAGAGGGGAAAATAACACTATACACATTTTCTAAGACAATTTTTATACTTAAAATGCCCGCTTCGATGGCCGCGTGGTCTAACGCGCTACTCTCGTGTTAGATTAGACTGCCGAAGAGGGTGAGATCGAGTCCCAATCCCGGTCTGGTGCACTGAGGGTGTTTTTTCCTAAATGGTTTTCCACTCTTCTTCCAGACAGATGTGGAAACATTTATTATAAATATAAACTCCTTAATATCCATACAACCCACAAGGGTAGTAAGATCCGGTGCAATTTTTTTTATCTAGACCGTGAATTGATAAATCCTGGTATGTGAAAAATATACGTTATATATCCAAATAGAAATAAAACAAGCTAAATGATGTTGAGGATCACCTTTTTTTTAATGTAAAAATTTACAAGTCATAAATTTGTTACAAATGTATACGTTTATGATGCATTCATAAAATAATGAGAAACTTTACCATCTGTGTTAACTACTTGAAAATAAATATGTGTAAATGAGCTATTGTATGCGTGTTTTGGTTACGTTTGACTCCGCACTGGTGACCACATAAACTAAGGTGCTAACCATTTTTAATCGCGTCTTAATAGTCTCCTTTAATTACACCATGAGGTGGGGTTAAATAAAGGTATAAATTAGAGTAAATTCACCCTCATTCGTTCAGAAGGAAAGTGGGGGATCAATTTGGAAGATACATCCTCAGTGGGCCTGTCTTGGATTCGAACCCTGACCTGGGTAGACCAAACTAGATGGACCTAACATTTAGTCCGCATGACCACCGATGTGAGTACATTTGCTGATGATAAAATTGTTGATTGGTTATCACTTACGAATGTACGCATTAAAATTAATACTCGTGATATATATAATGTCCATATAGTCGAGCTTGGTGGTCTTGGGGTGAAGTTACCTACCCCCTCAAAACCCGATTTTCATGGATTCAAACCCAGCCAGAGTCGACGGGTTTTTATTGAAATATAAAAATCCGTACCACAATTTCCTTCGGAGGGGAAGTAAAGCCGTCGGCCCCATGTCGGTTGTGACATGTAGAAGAACCCTGGAAGGTGTGTGAAATTACCTTTCCCGACAAAATTGGTAGACCCTTTCACACTCGATCATAGAAATTAAAGTGTGCTGATATAATCCATCTGTACATAAAGTGTGCGTTAAATACCTCAAATAATAATAAACATTTCCATATACTTGGAATAAACTGCATAATATGTATAGTTTAAATTAAAAATAAAATATATAAGTGTGTTTTAATAGTGTAAATACTCCGCAGGTTGTTATAGGCGCAGAGCACCTACACAGACCTGGAACTGACAAATTACCCAGAAGACAGCGCGGCCCCTTCTTAAAGCGTCATCAATCATCCGAGGACAGTCCAAGCACAGGACTCATACATACACTTCTTTACTGCTTTCACAGTCCACTCCATAGACGTATAAAAGAGTTGGAGAGCTTTCTTATATGAGCCACACATATATAATTTCAAACAGGCTTGATTATTTTTAAATACATTTTAAACTAACATGGGTTAATGTAATAAATATATAAATTTAATAAATTATTTGGTTAACATATTTAAACAAAACTTTATTTTTTATATAGTGGAATAATGAATCCTGAGTACGCCTATTTGAAACCTTGACCTCGGTACCAGGTTCAATCCCCAGTGGTATTATATATATTTTACCCGAAAGAGGAAATGCACATATGGTCACCATGGTCTGGTTAATTAAGCATAAGTCAAGTTTAAAATTTCCACTTACTCCCCACCTTCATCGTTACTATAATCTCGTCATGTCATAACTTTGTAACAGTCTTGTATCACATCATACATGACTGTCCAATCAGAAAATGTGAAGGAACCAAGAAGGTCCTGATTATACAATTCCCGCAGCCATCAACTGGCTGCGTTTGTTGGACACCCAACTGTGACGTCATCCATAGTGTACGATCTCTAATAATATTGTTAATCTGCTTTTTATGTTTGTACCATACGATTACTAAGTAATTTATCTTGTAAATAATTGTATCAAGGTTCTGCAGATGTACGCCATAATCTAAATAAATAAATAGCGGGTATGCCTTGTAGACAACCTCCAAGATATACCCTGGACAACGTTCTGAGCCACCAGCGCGGCTATAAGTCTACACAACTTCCAAGATATACCCTGGACAACGTTCTGAGCCACCAGCGCGGCTATAAGTCTACACAACCTCCAAGATATACCCTGGACAATGTTCTGAGCCACCAGCGCGGCTATAAGTCTACACAACTTCCAAGATATACCCTGGACAACGTTCTGAGCCACCGCGCGGCTATAAGTCTACACAACCTCCAAGATATACCCTGGGCAACGTTCTGAGCCACCAGCGCGGCTATAAGTCTACACAACCTCCAAGATATACCCTGGACAACGTTCTGAGCCACCAGCGCGGCTATAAGTCTACACAACCTCCAAGATATACCCTGGGCAACGTTCTGAGTCACCAGCGCGGCTATAAGTCTACATACACGGTGACTGAACTCAATACTGGATCTCTCACGGACAAATATGCCATACGCTAAAAAAAATATAATATTTAAATAGTGATCTAAGAAATGTGGGGCCATAGGTGCAAATAATCTCTATTAGAGCGCAGTGATGAAAACCACGAAGACATTTGGTAGATCAGTGGCACCTAAATTAAAAATCTTGGGCACAACCCCTTACTAGGGCAAATTTTACAAATATTTAAATGACAAATAAGCTACGCAAAATAAAAGTTGATATATTTCTCCCTGAATAACCCCTTATTTACTAAAGTAATTAGTCACTCTACTGTAAAACCCCTTTGAATTTATGCTCTTTTCATTTTATAAAAGATGAAATTTTAAATATTCACGTAAACTTTTCAATAACTTTTATTAAAATTTGTATTTATCGTAAAAAAAATACTTACAACTTTACTTTGTTTGCTCTATTATCTCAATGCATAGGCGTTGACTTGATTTTCCGGACTCAAATCATTGGGGGTGAATGATTATAATTAGGGAAATCAGCCTTAGCTGAATTATATTCTAATATATTGAAAATTGACTCATATTTGAATGAGCATCCTTGAATAGTCCAGTTGCTGAGCATTGGTTCACCAAGTTGAAAGTCCGGGTCCAAGTCTAGTTTTTCAATGTATTCGAATACTTTAGTTTTAGTTCCGTTGGGGTCTTAGTATTCATGTAGTGCGAAAGCAGATGAAATATTAGATTCGTGCGTCACTATAAGAGTAATAATAATAATAATATATCAAACTACACAGAACTTGATGATTTAAAATAGGGAAAAACATACATAGGACAGTATAAACCAGCCTTTTATAATCGTACAGTTTATTGTTCACGTTTAACAACCATAAAATATTTTCTTTTTAGTTTTTTCAGTTTAATTTTTATTTATTTATTTGAGGTAATCAACGAGTACCTTCTGAACCGACTGATTATATCACCACACGATAATTTTTATGAGCTAGAGCGAAAAGACCTACCAATTTTTTGGAAAAGATATTTTCACTTATCTTCCAGGGTTCTTGTACATGTCACAATCGATATGGGGATTGATGGCTTTACTTCCCCTCCGAAGGAAGTTGTGTTACGTATTTTAATCACTCAAGAAAATTAAATCAGCCCTGAATGCGTTTGAACTCGTGGACAACGGGTTCTGAGGCACGCACTTTACCCCAAGACCACCGTGGCCTACTCTAGAACAATAGAGCAATAACTCTACTTAAAATATAAACATGTAGTAATTTAATAACTAATCCCTGAAACATTCAATTCACCACTATATTTTAAACTAATCCAAACCCATGTATCTAATAATAATATTTAGCACCGCGTCTTACTACCCGTTCGGGCTATACGCTTTAAGTACTAATTACGCTAATGGAATAGGAATTGGGAAGGGTGAATTAGAGGAAGTGAACCCGCATTCGCGTGGAGGGAGAGTGGAAAACCATTTAGGAACCCCCCCCCCCAGTTCACCCGACCGAGATTCGAACCTCGATCTCTCCGTCCTCAGCAGTCGAGCTCAACACGACTAGCGCGTTAGCCAACTATGCCACCGAGGTGGGTCATGTATTTAATAGTTCAAGGTTCAAGTAAGCATCATTTTGGATTATTTAACAACGTCTACAGTAGCCCCATGACTTCTTTGGTGCTGACTGACAGCTTTGAAAAGTTACCAGACCAAATTATGTATCCCTACGCCGAACCATATGATCTGCAAAAACACGTGTTTAGCAGCTGTCACTTCTGGCAGTCCAAAATTTAGGTATATACCTGAATGTTGACTGTCAGAAGTGAACTGTGAGCTGTCAGTCAGCACCAAAGAAGCCATGGGGCTACTGTATCTTAGGAGGCCAAAGTCAGCTCCCGGCTCACGCGAGGTATGGGAGTAAAAGGGAAAAGAAAAGACCAAGATATCCCAGAAATGTGTCCGGTGCATTTGTATTTGAAGGATTACTTGAAATTTTCCGCGGTGACGATGAAGGAGTAAGCGACAAAGTTTCTTGTTAATAGCTACAGAATGTCCCTATTATGACATAATAAAGATTTGTGCACAATGCTTATCTGTGAAGCCATTATAAAATTGTCAAAAACGGCCTTTTAAATGCAGTTTTTATCCAAATATAATTTAATATTTCAACAGTGTTGTGTATTAGAGACTTCTATTAAATCTTTATCTACATTAATGTTTAACCATAAATGATCCACTTGCAATAGTGTTAATGTAAATTTACTATTTCAAGCCGACTGTGTCACAGAGGATGTACGCTCTTAAATGTGTTCCATTTCTTGTACAAAACATACATTCACTTAGGTTGAAAGTGAACGCGAATTAATAATTCCAATATTTTTGCTGTTTTTATGACATAAAAGTTGTTGACCAAAATAAATAAAATATTGCTTCAGTAGATGTATTTAGTTGAATTTTATATACATATAAATATCAACACTTTATGAATTTTTGTAATGAGCATATTGACATTTTACGAGATAGGTTTTAAATGAAGAGAACAAGTTATCATCAAATTCTATATTTCCTATCACAAATATTCAAGAACTGTTGCGTAGAAAATAACTGAAGAAACATGTTAATAATTGTGCTGCCTAGGAAATTTTGTTATGAAAACAACATACAAAATATAGCACTGCGTCTTACTATCCGTTCGGGTTATGGGTTTAAGTATTAATTAAGCTAATGAGTTATAAATTGGAAAGGTAGAATTTAGAAGAAGTAAACACAAATTTGTGTGGAAGGAGGGTGGAAAACCATTTAAGAAAACCACCCCCAGTTCACCCGACCGAGATTTGAACCTTAATTTTCCCGTCCTCAGCAGTCTATTTCAACACGAAACTAGCGCGTTAGCAAACTATGCCGACGAGGTGGGTCAAAAATTGTATGAATACCGACCTTAATATGGGACTGTAGGAGACCCAAGAAAAGATCAGTGCCTTTTGCACTTGTGTAACAAAAGTTTTCATTTTTAAAAATAACTAGGATATTGCTTCGGTAGAAACGTAGAGTTTAATTTTCTTAATATGGTGATATCACCAGTTGTTGAATGTCTGTCAAGGGTGTCCTGGAATTTAATGACAACTTTTTCTCTTCATTTAAAAAGTTTCTCGTCTAATTTAACTTTTCTCATTACAGATATTTTATTTATTTTGGCAAAAATATATTGCTATAAAAACTGCAAAAACAATTACTTTTTTTTTTGCATCCCCTACACTTCCACGTAAAGTGCGCGTTCTCTTCCCCTTAACCTTTAAGTTTCCATTAAAATGTATCAATTGTCAAATATATACTAAACTTTGTAAAAGCCTTTGCAAAATCCCTTGTTTTTTTCCACTTCTTTTTCTCAAGAAACGAAAAACTTCCTATTTTGACCCACTGTTTCCGGTTGCATCGCGACCATGCTATGGCTCATATTCAGGAATTTAAGCTCTCTTATACGTCTATGCTTGTCTATACCTCAGCTGCATTCGGCCTTCACAGTTCACACCCGTTCACACGCGGCGTGACGCAGCAATTCTATGAAATGTACTGTACGTACGTACGTGATTTCAAAATCTGAGAGTTGAGGTACAAGTGAAAGAAACAAAACCTCTCATTCAAAACTAATAGTATTTGAAAGATTTGTGTTGTATATATCTTAACTAATTATCAGGCATTTTCTTTTTCTTCTAACAAAGATTAAACGTTATTGCGGACAGTGTTCCTGGGGATTTGCAAAGGGGTATTTAATCTCTCTGGGTATGTGTTTTTTTTTAAATTGTGATAATAACGGTGTATTTGGCCTACATCACTATGTATCTCAGTTTTTGGAAAGATTATTCAGTACTAACTTACCGTTGCCCAGGAGACGCCCGAATGTACTAATCATTCATCTTTTCGCTGAGGCTCTTTCCATGTCCCGATGAGATGATAACAGTGACTACGAGGGTGTGGAGCCAATGAAGTTCAACCTCGACATAAGCCTAACCAAACAAACTATGGTGACTATGAGAATTATTCCCCTTTTAAGAAAAATCCCTCAGTACCAGCTGAGAATTTAACTAGGGACATCTAATTCGGCAGCCAGGAGCTATGACCACTATACCACGAGGCCAATTTAAATTGTTATGATATGACTACCTCATTTCAAACAAATACATTTTTTTCTCTCTTTCAAGCCGTATGCTCTAATACAATTCCAGGCACTCGACTATTTAATTAGGGATAGTATGAAGAGGATGTTTTTTTTTTAGGAAATATACAATCATTAACCTAGTATGAGATATAGAAAACAAATTGTATGCAAACCCCTCGCACATCCTTGTAAACCCGAATTGGATAAAATCCTAATCCCAAGAATTCAAGACAGACAAACCGTTGAATGTCTATACTCAGAGAATACGCTAGAAAATATACTAAAATATATAGGCTTACTGTTTGTTGGAATTTAAAAATTAGTACTGCCCCTAACCTAAAAATCCCTAGTATGATTTTAAGACTGAGGCTAAGAGCGGATCATAATATTTTCCACTCCCCCTTTCCGTCAAAGTCGCATATTGGTTGGGAGGGGAGAGAAATAGAAAAGTATAAAAAGGTTTAGAATGATTTTAAAACACTAGCAAGTTTTGTTCACCATACAAACGACTTCTTAGTACACTTAGACTATATACAACAGTCAAACTATCATGTACTTTCTTATTCGGTATACTATTCCTCCTTTACTCCTAGAACTAGCAGGTTAATTGTTCAAGCGTAGCGAGGTTCTGTTTAAACTTGACTATTTACATTTCATCCGTCCTTCAAGAGAAGGGCCTAATCTCTGCTACGCGATAACTGTCAAATGCGTGGACCAATTTTAACGAAATTTGACAAGGACATTCTTTGATTTTAGGCTCAGCAACGTATGTAATGTATATGGTTTTTCGATCTGGTTAGCAGTTTAAATATGCTGGCAGCTTAAAAGGGGTTTCGTTTAGTAAGGGCTGGTCTACATAGAGTTATACCCGCTTGTTGGGAGTCGGAGTAGTGACGTGTCTGTTGTATCGTATTGTAGTTCCTAACTACAAAAGGGACTATCTAAAAGGAAATGTCGTAGCACCAATAGGAATTAAGAAAAACATGAGCAGTCTAAAAATAATAAATATACCAGACTGTTAAAATGTCTACAACTATATAGGTAGAAATGTTTTCAATATAACTATTCTTTTCTTTCGTAAGAAGGAGGATACTTACTGACAAATTCAATAAGTGTCTCGGGTGACCTGGCAGTCTAGGGGTAAGGTGTCAGACCTCTGTGCTGGGGGTCAGGGGTTCAATCCTCGGTCCTGGCACAGATTTATCTGATTACCAAACCCTTCCTTCACCTCTGACAAGACGTGTATTAATCTCAACTTGTGAATGTGGGGAATGCCAGGCCTCCACCGTGGTTACGGATCGCACTTTAAACTGTAGGTCCTCAATTTCATCTCACAGTCGCCTTACCATTACACATTAGCATAAGTGCGTATAACCCGAACGTATGATAAAATAATAATAATTAATAATAATATTTTTTTAGTAGTGCAACCATATTTATTTTTGATTGGCTGAACGCAACGTGTCGCAATGCATGAGATGGACAATGTTCATCTCCTTCCGACAAGCGGGTACGATTCTATGTAGACGAGCCATATCTCATCTCACATGAATTGAATATATAGTTCAAAGGAATCTATTGATTACCTAGAAGGTATTTTTTTATATTTTGACATATATTTCGAAAATTACGTCTTAAGCCAAGTGAACAATGGTTATTCTGTATGGATATAACCCACCTCTGTGACGTAGTTGGCTAACGCGCTTGTCATGTTGAGCTCGACTGCTGAGGATGGGGAGATCGAGGTTCGAATCTCGGTCGGGTGAACTGGTGTTGGTTTTTCCTTAAACGGTTTTCCACTCTCCCTCCACGCAAATGCGGGTTCACTTCCTCTAATTCAACCTTCCCAATTTCTAATTCATTAGCGTAATTAGTACTTAAAGCGTATAACCCGAACGGGTAGTAAGACGCGGTGCTAAATAATAAATATTGCGAGAGTGACGCTCTAGACGATGCGGTCACCAAGGCAGGTAACTTTTTAATTATGTTTATTATTATTATTATTATTTAGCACCGTGTCTTACTAACCGTTCGGGTTATACGTTTTAAGTACTAATTACGCTAATGGATTAGGAATTAGGTATGTTTATTAAGACGAAGTTAGCCCGCATTTGCATGGAGGGAGAGTGGAAAACCATTTAGGAAAATCCGCCCCCAGTTCACCCGACCGGGATTCGAACCTTGATCTCCCCGTTCTCAGCAGTCGAACTTAACATGACTAGCGCGTTAGCCAACTGTGCCACCGAGGCGGGTTAATTTTTTAATAAATCATGACACACACCAGTGGGCACGTGGACAAAGGCGTCTGTACTGTATGTTCTGTGATCGGGAAGTAATACTAGACTATGAACGAGTGATGTGACCTACCTTGCTGAAAGTAGTTGGCTTTCCTCACGTACACGCAGACTAGCGCCATGAGCTGCAGCTGAGAGAGACGCTGCCTGGTGGACGGCGGCAGAGGAAGCAGATCACGAAGATTGGCGATCTCCGCGTTGATAAGGTCACGCCGCAGTTTGCTGGCGCCTTTCGTCGACTTAGTGGCGTCGAAACTGGGGGTAAAAAAAAAAGGTTTTATTCAAAATCAAGAAAAGCAACTCATTTCCAACAATTTTGTTCCAGGATAAAGCTCGTTTAACTAAAAGATACATTTGTTTTCTGATAAATACATTATATGAATTATAAATTCCCTCGAAACTCTCTTATAAATCACTCGTACGTAAATAAGTCTGGAAGAAAAATCTCTAACAAGAATAGTTTGAACCAAATTCGTTCAAAGTTGGATGTAAAAGATTTCAACGGCTCATTCAACGGTCCAAAGCTCAAATCAAAGTCTTTCAGTTGCATAGAGGTTTTATGGGAGTTCGAGCCAATGTCAGCTTTTTTTAGTTTAAACAAAAACATTTTTGCCCAAATAAATAAAACATTGGTTCAGTAGAAACGTTCAATTTAAATTTTTATGCGTAATAGTATTGGCAGTTTTTGAATATTGGTCATGAGCATTGGTTAATTTGACAAGGATTCAAATGTTACGATGCTTATGAAAAATATTCAAGAGCTGTTGGTATTTTTTTAAATATCCACGTCTGACTACCTATTCAAATTATAGGCATAGGTGATAATGACTCTAATGGGGTAGGTATGAGTAGCATTTTAGAGATAATCTACCCACATTTGCTTGGAAGGAGAGTGGGAAACTGTTTAGAAAAAAATTACCCTAATTGGCCTCGACCGGAATTTGAATTTTGGTCTCCCCATAATCTCCAGACCACGTGAAAATGACACCTTAGACCAGTCGTCCACTAAAGTGTGTTGGTATTACTCTGTATATAAAATAAAATAAAACTAAACATTTTTACTGAATCAATATACTATAAATAATTTGATAAGCCCTTCTCCGGTAAAGGAAATTGCGAGGAAATGGCTGAACAGTTTTTGACAGGTGACCTTTCGTTTTAAAGGTTAGGAGTTAAGAATATTTGTAAAAATAGCAGTTTCCAACCAAAATCTGATTTTCATAGAAAATTTTCAACTTTTCATTCTTTGTTACATTACCATGTAAATCCTGATTTGTGCTTGGTTATCTGTAAATAAAATATTTCTGCTTGGTTAAAAATAATCCCTCATTCTACAAATAAAATATTTATATTTGGTTAAAAATAATAACTCAACTCTTACTTAGATTATACGGTGCCATAAAAATAAAAATTATGGCAAAATTGTTAATAATATAAAACAAACCAATGATATTAAGTTAGAAATATATTATTTTGTTCGCATTGATAATTTTTCTTCTTCTTTATTTTTTAATATTTACCTCTGGTCACAGAATTGCCGTTATAATAGCTGATTCTTATATATAATTTGATAAGCCTACTTCAGGTAATTGTAATTATGAGAACGAGTTCTCATTTTAAAGTTTAGGGGAGGATGTCAGCAAAAATAGAAGAATAAAGCTAAAACCCAATTTTCCTTAAAAAAAATTCCATCTTTTCTTTCTGTGTGGACAGTCGTTTATCTGTTCAATCATTCTTTGTTTACATCACCATGGAAACCATGATTTGTATATTGTATATCGTTAAATAAAATCAATTATTTTGGTTAAACATATTAACAAGTAGATTCTTACTTGAGTAGCATGGTGCAACCAATAGAGAAGTCTGAGAGACGGGTCGTTTTAAGGTTCTCATCCTGGCGTGAAGAAGGGGG